>JAQIHA010001930.1:0-5000 GCA_028751875.1 Rapana venosa | reverse complement strand
GTGCTTGTTGCGGAGAGGGGTTTTGGGGGTGGTGGGGGGCGTGGGATAATCGTGTGGTGCGGGTAGGTGGGGGGCTTGGGATCGGGGGGGGGTGGGGACCGTGTGGGGGGGCTGTAGCGGTAGGGCGGTGCTGGGAGGGTGGGGGGTTGGTCGTGGGGGGTATATGGTGAGCTGGGGTGGTGTGGTGTGGTGGGGGGGGGGCGAATGGGGGGTAGGGAGGTCCTTATGGGTGGGGGTGGGTGGGCGGTTGCTGTGGTGGGGAGGGAGGTTGGGGTGTTGTGTGGTCATGGAGTCTGGGCCTGGGGTTTGGGGGGTGTGCAGTGGGGCGTATGTGTGGTGGTGGTGGGGGGTGGGGACCGGTGGTGTTGGGGGGGTTGCGTGGGTGGGGGATGGTGGCGGTGGGGGGGGGTGGTGGGGGGGGGGGGTGCGGGAGGTTGTGGTGGTTGGTAGGTTGTGGGGTTGAGGGGGGTGTGGGGTTGATGGGACTCGTGGTGCGACCGGGAGTGGGGAGGGGGTGATTACGGTGGGGGGTGGGGTGGGTGGGCTGGGGTGCTGGTCGGGGGGGGGGTGTGGGGGTAGGATGTGTAGTGGGGGTGGTCGGGGGTGGTCAGTCGGGGAGGTGGGTGTGGGGTGGTGTGAGGCGTGGTGGGGAGGTGGGGTGTGGTGGGGCGGGGGTGGGGATGTCGGTGTGGGGTTAGGAGTTGCGGGAGGTGATTTGGCGGGTGCGGGTGGGTGTGGGGGGTTTGGGGGTGAGCGGGCGGGGAGGTGGGTTCATTGGTGGGTTGTGGTCATTTGATATGATGATGATGATTGATGATGATTGATGATGAGGAGGATGGAGGAGGAGGAGGAAGGTGGAGGAGAGGAGTGGTGGTGGTGGTGGTGGTGGTCTTGGGTGCATGATAATGATTGTGATGTTGAGTGATGATGATGCTGGTGGTGGTGGTGCGTGTCCTGGGGGGTGGTGTGGGTGATGGTTGATGGATGAACATAGTGTATGAACATGATTTTTGATTATGGTGGTGGTGGTGGATATGGTTGTCATTTGATGCGATGCTGATGATGATGATGATTGATGATGATGATGATGATGATGATGGTTGTTATTGGGTGTCATTTGATGATGATGATGTGATGTATGATGATGATGATGATGATGTTTGTTGATTGATGATTGGTGTGGTAGGTGGTGGTGGTGGTGGTGGTGGTGGTTTTTGGTTATCATTTGAGCGGATGATGATGATGATGATTGATGATGATGATGATGAGGATGATGATGATGGTGGTGGTGGTGGTGTTGGTGGTGGGTGGTGGTGGGTGGTGGTGGTGGGTGATGATGATGATGTGGAGTTGTGGTGATGATGGTAGGTGTTGATGGATTGGTGATGATGACGACGACGACGACGACGACGACGATGATGATGATGATAGAAGATGCATTGAGGACGGACGATCGATGTGGTGGTCGGTGGTTGGGGTGGTTGGTGGTGGTGGTAGGTGGGCGGTGTGGATTGGTGAAGGTAGGAGGGGAGGAGTAAGGAGGGGTTGTATGGTGGTTTGGTAGTCGGTGGTGGTGGTGGTGGTGGTGGTGTGGTGGTTGGTGGATTTGAGAATGATGATGAGGAGGAGGAGGAGGATGGATTAATGATGACGGATAATAATTAATGATAATCCACACAAAATACCAGTCATTCCCTTTTTAACACTCACACACACACACACACATCCACCTGCCCACCCCCACCCCACTACCCACCCACCCACACTCTCACATACAGTACCATCACCACAACACCTCCGCCCCCTCAACCCCCCACCCCCCCCCCCCCCCCCCCCCCCCCCCCACCAACTACCCCCAAAAAACCCCCACAACAGATGGGAGACACAATCTCAAGACAACTCATTCTAATCATCTCCCTGTATTGTACATCGATTCTAGTCACTCTCTTTCCGAGTCTTACAATGACTGTTTTCCAAGACAACGACGAATACGAACACCGCTGGGAGACAATCGGAGATTTTTATAATCAATCCCTTGTATTGTACATCGATTTCTAGTAACTCATTCAGATTTCCCAATGAAAATGTTACCAGCGACGAACGAAACACAATGGGAGACATCGAAGACAACCTCATATCTAATCACTCCCTTGTATTGTAAATTAATTCTAGTAACTCGTTCAGATTCCACATGGAAATTGGTTACCCAGCCGAACGTAACAACAGATTGGGAGACAACTCAGAGACCTCATTTTAATTATTCATTGTATTCTACATCAATTCTAGTCACTCATTCAGATTCCACAATGAATGTGTACCAGCGCGAACGAACATAGATGGGAGACAACTCAGAGACCTCATTTCTACAAAAATTTTAGTCCCTTGTATTCTACATCATTTCTAGTCACTCATTCAGATTCCACAGGTGAAATGTTACCAGCGACCGAACGAACAATAGATGGGACACAACTCACTTTCTAATCATTCTTCTTGTTATTGTGCATTCAATTCTAGTCACTCAGATTCACAATGATATGGTTACCAGCGGACAGAACGTAATAAAAAACAAACTGATGGGACCGCAGACTCATATCTAAATCATTCCCATTGTATTGTACATCGATTCCAGTCCACTCAATCAGTTTCACAATAAAATGTAACGCGACGATATGAACAACAGATGGGAGACAACTCGTAAGCCTCATTTTATAATATTTCCCTTGTATTGTACATCGGATTCTAATCACTCATTCAGATTCCACATGAAATGTTACCAGCCACGACCGACGAAAAAATGATGGGAGACAACTCATTTCTAATCATTCCCTTGTGTTCTACATCAATTCTAATCACTCATTCAGATTCCACACAAAAAATTGTTACCAACCACGAACGAACAATAGATGGGAGACAACTCATTCCCCTTGTATTGTAAATCGATTCTAGTCACTCATTCAGATTCTACAATGAAATGTTACCAGCGACGAACGAATAAAAACAACAGATGGGACGCAACTCATTTCTAATCATTCCCCTTGTACTCTACATCAATTCTAATCACTCATTCAGATTCCACAACAAAAAAATGGTCACAAACCACGAACGAACAACAGATAGGGACGCAACTCATTTCTAACCATTCCCCTGGTATTCTACACCAATTCTAGTCACTCATTCAGATTCCACCACCACCCCCACCACAACCACTACAACCACAACAACAACCACAACAACAACAACAAAAATAATAAAAATTTAAAAAAAACTTACCTGCGACCACGATGATGCAGTCGTTTTTCTGCAGCTGGGACAGGGTGGCTTCCATGGAGGGCAGGAGGGTGGGGAAGACGTGCTTGAGGTCGGCGTGGAAGTGGTCTGGCAGCGAGGCCAGGTATTTCTGCGCCCTCTGGAACAGCTCCAGCAACTCCTGCCGGTTACTGCGGTCCGCTTGGACTGCTTCCCTCAGCGCGCGGTCCTGTGTTTAAAAAAATGTTGTTGGTGGTGGTGGTGGTGGTGGTGGTGGTGGTGGTGGGGTTGTTGTTGGTGGTGGTTGGTGGTAGTGATGGTGGTGGTGGTGTGGTGATGTGGTGGTGGTGGTGGTGGTGGTGATGGTGGTGGTGGGTGGTGTGTTATTGTTGTTGTTATTGTTGTTGTTGTCGTTGTTGTTGTTATTGTTGTTGTTGTTATTGTTTGTTGTTGTTTTATTTGTTGTTGTGTTGTTGTTGTTGTTGTTGTTGTTGTTGTTATTGTTGTTGTTGTTTGTTATTGTTGTTGTTGTTATATTATTATTATTATTATTATTATTATTATTATTATTATTATTATTATTATTATTATTGAGGAGGAGGAGGAGGAAAGAAGAAGGAGGAGGAGGAGGATAATGATGATTATGATGATAATGATGATAATTATTGTTATTATCAACAAAAATATTCATAATATGATGATGATGATGATGATGATGATGATGATGATGATGATGATGATGATGATATAGTATGGAAGTAATACAGCGTCGAATCTTGTGTAAAGCAGCAAATCAAAACGTTTACATTCAACTCAGTTATTTTTTTATCCCCGAAGTCAGAATACGGCTACCTAAAATGGGGACAAAAAAAAAACCGGTTGCATACGCATAAATCTCACCATTGGTGAACCTCGGAGCTCTAGCCGAGGAACGAAAAATAAATCATTTTACACGCATGCAACCGTCCTCAAAAATGATTTTTTTAAACAGATACCAAATTTACGCACAATGTTGCGCACGCACGCACACACACACACGCACGCAAGCACGCACACACACACCCCACACACACGCACACACACACGCAACGCAAGCACGTACACACACACACACACACACATACGTACACACGCACACACACACACCACACACACACACGCACACACACACACGCACATACACACACACACACACAAACAACACACACGCACACACACACGCACACACACACACACAACACAAAAACACACACACAACGCACACACACACGCACACACATACACACAACACACACATACACACACACACACACACACATACACACACACACACACACACACACACACACACATACACACACACACACACGAGCAGCGCGCTTGGGCATAGAGATGTGGGGAGGGTGGGGGGTGGGGTGGCTGTTAAATAGTAGGGACAGATTATGACGGCGGGAAGCTCTTAGGTACCAAAGAAGTACGTTTTGAGGCTGGAGTGAAAAGTGTCCAAATGCAGGCTTTTAGCGCTGAAGGGAGACAGGGAGATCGTTCAATCTATGGTAGTAAAGGTAAAGGAGTCCCATAACCTATAAGGTCGTAGGGGAGCGAGGCGTCAGAGACCTCACTTCTCTAGGGCCAGCATATCGAGGGCGGCGCCCATCTCCTCTCCCTCGCTGCTTTACCTTCCCGGACCCTAAAGAGGGCAGGGACCAATTTCCGGGGGCTTGGGGAACTTCTAAAACCCCAAACCCCCAAAC
>JAQIHA010000193.1:0-14871 GCA_028751875.1 Rapana venosa | reverse complement strand
GGGGGCCCCGTTTGAGGATGAACAAAAAAAATCTGGGAGGGGTTTGTGGTGGGGAGATTGGAATGAGGGGTGTGGGAACGCAGGACGGGGACATCAAAAAGGATGAAGCAAAAAAAAAAAAAAAAAAAAAAAATTTAACCGTTCTTTGTTGCATGCAGCGGCTGTTTTGACTTAACAGGATAACATAAACCTTGACCGGAAAGTTTAATAAAATTAGGGGTTTTTTTTGCCGTGTTTACGGCTTTTTGTTTTTTTTTTCATTAAAATCGGGTGGAAAAGAATGACACACCAACGGGCTAAAATAACTGTAGTGAATACAAAACAACCTGACTGCTCATTAAAAACCGATCTACCGGGTTTTCCCTTTAGTGGATACATTTTTCTGTTAATCTGGGGTTTTTTGGTTGGGTTTTTTTTTTTTTTTTAGATCAAGGTCTGTTGATTCTACGGTTTGCATAGCACTAATTGACGCGAATGCTACTTTACTTTTTGAAACGTGGGTTCCTGTTTCTTGTTTACCATTTTTTTTTTTTGCATGTACTTTTGCTGGGGAAAGTGCGTGTTTCTTTGGCTTGGTTTTTTCCTGCTTTTTTGTTGGGGAAAGGTGTCTCGATATCGATGGGAGTATTTTACGCAAGGGGCCCTGGCTGTGTGCTTCCCCCTTACCAGGTGAGGTGCACAGTGCCGGGGTCTTCTCTTTCTTTTGCCCCTTTGCCAGAGTCCTGCCCCTGGTCTCAGCAGTCTTTCCCCTTCACAGCACTCATGCCATTTACAGGCTGTGTGCTAGTTGTCGTGTTTCCAAAACCCACCGTATACTGGCGTAAAACAGAATTTTTAAATGCCTATTGATTTGCTGCAGTGTGTGTATACAAACATAAAAGGGAATGAATTTTGGTGGTCTATTTTACAGCGACCTGCAGATTGAAAAAAACCCCCACCTTTAATTTCTTGGATTTTCCTGAAAAGATTAAAACCCAAAACTTCATGGACCTATGGACTGAGTCAAACGGTCCTTACCCTTTTTAGTGTCCATTTGCCTTATCAACTGGACCCTTTTTTTTGCCCAACATAGCATTAACCAGTAAATGAAAATTGAGTGATTAATTATGTTTAAAGTTAGGTAACCTGTACAAATGATTATTTTTAAAAAGATTTCTTTTTTTCAGCAGAGGAAGAGTATGAATCGAAAAAAAAAAAGAGGCCCTTGTAATTTTAAATGATGCTTGATAGACTGTATTTTCAGTAAGTATGTTCATAATTTCAAATAAAAATAACAGGATGTTTGGGCAAAATCAAGATGTATTGCTTGGCTTGGTGAAACCTTCATAGCATGAAATGCATAATGTTACCAATGTTGCTTTGTTTATATATTGTAGCACAACAAAATTAAAAATATTTAAAAATTTAAAATGGCACTCCCTGCTTAATTTTCAAGGGGCATGTCTGATTTTTGCATCGACGTTTGCTATTACAGTGCAGTTTTATCCAGTTAAAAACTTTTTTGTGCTGTGTTTTTTTGTTTTAAAATTGTAAGGAAATGTCTAGGATATTATTTACACTTTTTAATCCTTTTGGCCATTTATAAACCATTTGAATTAAAAAGAAAAAAACAATAACATTAGATCGAATTTCAATTAAATACATTATAGTTTTTTCATTCATCCCATCACATCAACCCTGACCTTGGCGGCGTGGGGGAGACATGAAAGACATGCCGGGTAACCCCCCATCCATCTCTCCCCGGCCTGCCAGTAGGCGAGTCATTCATCCCGGGCCATTCTTGATGTTTCCACCATGACTTTCTTGTCTTCCCCTCCTTTTGCCCCCTTTGATGTTCCCCCGAGACGTTTTGGGCGAGTGTTGTGGCGGGGGGACGTGGCCCAACCATGCAGCTTTTTTTCTTGACGATGGGAAAGGGGTTCTGTGGGCCGCCACCGGTATTTGACTCTGACAAAAACGTTTTTTCTTCTCCCAGGAAAGCCCATAGTTTTTATGCATTTTTTTTCGAATGATGTTCTTTGCTTTTTCAGCAGAAAGTCCAGGTTTCACTCCGAAAGCAGGTCTTTAATTAGGGCTTTGTAAGCTTTTTTTGTTTGGGAAACGATCTTTTTACTTTTCCAATGGGGTGATTTGTAGGAAGATGTTGCCTGGCTATTCTGATTTTGATTTCTGTCTCGATCGCCCCGTCCTTTGGATGTAGCGCCGGGGTTTTAAAGGTCTCCTCCCCCCAGTTTTTTGGGGTTTTCATGAAAATTTTTAGGGTGGCATTGCTCGTGCGTTACAAGTACTTTCTTTTCTCCAAGCTCACCTCCACCCCATATGCCCCACCTTTTTTTCTCAAGCTGGTCGTAAGATTTCGCTCTGTTTACTTTCCCCCCATGGGGTCTGCAGGGCAAACCGTAAAGTTGTTAGGGTCTGGCCAATGGGATGGAGGGTAAAAGTCATGGGGGTCTCTCTCGATTTTTTCCAAAACGATTAAAAGGGACTGGAGATAACGGGCCCTTGTCGGCCCCAACTGGGGTTTTGAATTAGTCTCCGCCCCTGATTTTTCAGAAGGAAAGCACTGCTTGCGGGTTTTAGTGCTTGAAGGTTTGCATACCCCTTCTTCAATCCCCAAACATTCGGGGACCTGCCATTATTTTTTTTTCTTTAAACTTTTTAAAAGATGAGTCCTTTTTAAGTATCATGTTTGATTTCTTTCAAATGTATGATAGTCACATTCTTTTTTATGTTATGAGTTTAGGATGTGTTCTCATTGCATGTTTGAAAAGCAGGTACAAGCAGCGAAAGCGGGGCAACCCGACCCCAAAACAGTGCAAGTCAAACCCACTCCAAACCTTGGGGCCTTCTTTTCAGAGGTACTGACTAATTGTTTTTTTAAATATCGGGGTTATCCCAAGTCGGAACAGGCTCCCAAATGGGGGGGGAAAAAAACGGCGCATACGCTAAATCCACCTTGGAGCTCAGCTGAGGAACAAAAAAAAAAATTTTTTTTTTTAAAAACCCTTTGGAAGGGGGGATGGGGTGGGGGGGGGGGGAGGGGGTATAGCCAGTGGTTAGATCATTGGCCAGACCTTTGTCAAAACTAGACTAACTATTTTATCGTCTATAAGGAAAATGTTTGCGGTCCTTGAGCCCCCCTACAATTGTTGTTGTGGTTCCCCATTTTACCCCCTGGGGTACCCAAAACTGCACTCTTACTCGCTCTTTTTTCCCCGGGGAATAAAAATGGGAGTGGGAAGCGCACACGGTGAGAATTTCGTGTATGCTCTTTTTCAAGCACCTTGCCCATAATATAGGCCCATACTCCGACTAAAGGGGATTTTTTTTTCTCCTTTAACAAGGAAGTGGGGTTGTTATTTTAAAGCTTGTCTGGCTGGGGAAAATCTCAACACAACATTTTACAACGAACAACTTTTTTAATGTGGGCCCTTTGGCAATTAGCCGCTTCATAATAACGACACATTTTGGGGCCGGGGCCAACCTGACAATCTGCCAGCGGTCCGATTCAGCAGGGGCTCGTGTTTGATCTGACAGCCTGGGTCGAACCCCCCACCAAGGTTCCCCCATGGGGGATTTTTGCATTTTGCCACCCTTTCCCCCCTCATAAAGGTAGCATATTCCAACTTCAGGGATGGTTCTAACCACACACCCCGCGGCACATTTTAAAAAAAAAAAAAGTCACATCTGATCCTACCAGCACCACCAAAACACCTAGTCTTCTGTAGGCAGAAAGGTTTTTTTAAAGAGTCGAAAAGATGTTCAGCATGCATTCACAGCAGGTGTGGTTTATAGTTTTGCCTCATGAAAGGTTTTGGGGGGGGAGTCATATTGGTTAACTCGGGAGGAAACCCCCTCAACGGAGCCATTTTTTTTTTTATTTTTTTTTTTTTTTAAAAGGGGGAAAGGAATAAGACTTAGTGTTTTTGTTACATCCAGTCCCTTTTGTTGGGTTTTTGTAAATTCGTCATCATGGCCTATCTTACAAAAGGGGAAAAGGGTTAACGTGTGGGCAAATTTCGCGGCGTTCGAAAGGAGCCTTTGGGTTTTTATTCTCATCCGAACCCCATCAGATCACAAGCGCGCTGCTCTAACCCAGAAAACCCCCCCCTTTAAAGGGAAAAAAAGATAAGCGCGCCTGGTTTTTTTATCAAGGGCCCTTTCACATAAAACCTCTCTGTAGAATTCCTTGTCCCCCCTCTTTTTCTGTGTTTGTCTTCCTCCCTTTCTCTTTTGCTGTTTTTTTTTTCTTTTTTTTTTCCACCGTTTGGTTTTTTTTTTTCCCTTTTGTCTCTGTCTGTGTCTGTCTGTCTCAGCCCTTTTTCCCCCCCTCTTTTCCCCCCTCCATATCCTTTCCTGTTTCTGTCGTCTCAGCCTTTTTTCCCCCTCGCCCCCTTCCAATCCTGTCCTGTGTCTGTCTGTCTCACCCTTTTTCCATCTGTCTCTCCCAGTCCTGTCTGGTCTGTCGTCTCACCCTCTTTTTCTCTTCTTCTCCTGTCTCTGTCTTTTTCTGTCTGCTGTCTCAGCATTTTTCCCCTCTGTCTCTCCCCCCATGTCCAGTCTGTGTCTGTCTGCTCAGCCCTTTTTTCCCTTTCTCTCCCATGTCGTGTCTTCTGTCTTCCTTGTCTTTGATTTCGATCTCTGCTCTTTTTCCCCCGTCTGTCTGTGTCTTCTTGACCATTTCTGTCTCTGTCTGTCTGTCATCTTTTCTGTCTTCTCTGTCCTGTCTTTCTTTTTCCCTTTCTCTGTTTTTTTAAACCCCCAAAATATAATATTTTTATACTTTTTTTCCTCCTAGAGATCGGGGGTCACCAAGGAGATCTCGCAATGTAACTGTTTTTTACTCCCCATTAAGGCAGCTGCATTCTGTCTTGGGGGTGGTGTTAAACTTGAACCGTGTCGGGTTTTAAAAAAAAAAAAAGTGTCATCCGTTTGACCTGCACAAAATGGCCTACTCTGCCGAAAGGTGGAAGGGGGTTTTTATGTGTGCACAAATTTTCTGCATGTATTCCCACAGGGGACACCGTTTATAGTCTCACCAAAGCATTTTGGGAGAGTAAGTCATAGGTTTTAACCCCCAGGAAAAATTCCCCTAAAACACACCCCCATGGGGGCCTTAGGTGGATTTGTGATGTCAATACACTACTACACATACTACTTGCTACTGTACTACTCCCTACACTACTACTACAACTACAAAATACTACATAACACTATAACTAAATTTACTACTACTAATTCACTACTATACTTTTAACTACTACTACTACAAATACTACTACTCACACTAAACTGCTCTACTCTACTTCTATACTATCTATTACTACAACCTACTACTCTACATAACGCTACTACACAATACTACTACTACATCATCAGGGAATTTATACAGCGTTATATTTGCAAAAGAACAAATAAAAGTGCTTCATTCACCCTATTTTTCACAGCACCGTTACAATTAATGTTTTTAAAAATTAAATTAACACACTCCCGCACGTGCGCGCCACACAGGGCCCACAATCACACACCAAAACCACATGCACCATGCACACAACCACACCACACACGCCGGGGCGCGAACCCAAACATTTGAAAATGGGAAAGAGGGGGAGCCCTTCTAACCATCAGGGCCAAAGGGCGGGTTTTGATTTGCAACTGTATCCCAAAAGGTCAAATTTATTCCCAAAAATGGTGGGACAGGGGTGGTGGGGGGGGGGGATCAAAAAATGTCACATTATGAACCTCAGAGCTTTTGCCAAGGGAAAGAAAAAAAAAACCCCCCCCGAAACCCTTTTTATATGTTTATCTTTTGGTTTTTTTTGGGGGGGGTTGTTGTTGTTTTTTTTTTTTGGGTTTATATGAGGATAAAAGGAAAAAGCATCATGTGCTGTTTTTCATCCAGTCCCTGTGTATGCGGGTTTGTAAAATTTTTTCATTGTTCCCACCGGGCCCAATGGCCTACTCTTTCGAAAAGGGAACGGATTTTTCGTGTCGCAAGAGTTCTGCATGCTTCGCCACGGGGCCCCCGGTTTATAGTCTCATCCCAAGGCTTTTTTCGTTCGATTTTTTTTTGGTCAAATGGGGAAAAAGGGCGAGGTGGGAACGAACCCCGAACCTCACGGTTTATTTTTGGCACAAACGTCTTAGCCACCCTGCCCCCTTCCTTCCCGTTTTTAGCCCCTGTTTTTTTTATTGTGCTTCTTTTTTTTTTTTTTGTTTGGGCCAACAGACTAAAAAACAGGGAGGGGCCTGTCAACCGCCGACCCATGGGCCCAAAGGGAAAACAACAAAGAACGAAACCGTTTGTTATTACCTGTATTTCACGCTGTGATCCTGTTTATAAGTATATATGCAAAAATATTTAAAAGGCTGTGCTTTGTTTGGGCATGGGGTTTTAACCATATCACGTGATTTTGCAGTTGTTATATTACAAACGTGTCTCATGCTATAGGGAAACTGGATGCTGCACGCATAGATACATCGTTTGGGAAATTTTGTTTTCTCTCGGTTTGTGTTTTTAGTAAATTTGTTCAAACGCCTAGCTTTTGTTTTTTTTTTGCCCGAAATTTCTCGTGTTTGATACATATTTGAATGCTTTTTTTGATATGGGTTTGATGTCATTTTTGTATTTATGTTTGAGATCAGACGCGTTGATAAGTGTAAAAAGTAAGCAAACGCTTATGGGAATGCTTCTGAGGCGGAAATGTTTGTATTTTCTTTTCCTACCTTCTCTCTCCCCTTTTTCTTTTCTCCTCTTCCCCTTTCTCTCTCTCTCTCGGTTTTTTTCTCTTTTTCTTCCATTTGTCTTTTTTTTTGTCTTTTCTTCACAGTGTGTGGGTTTTATTGAAAGATTTTTGATATAACCACAATCATTATCTTTTTGTTACAATAATAAAACAAGTAAAAAAAAGGGAAATTTTTTTTCAAGCTGATCTTTCTGTCCGCAGTCTGCCTCTCTTTCTCTTTCTTTCTCTCCCCCTTTTTCTTGTTAATTGTGTCTCTGATAGTGTTTGTATGTGTGCATGCGTGTATGCATGCAGCTGCTTGCGGCGTGCAGTTTTTGTGCCCAAAGTGTTTCATGTGTTTGTTTGTGGCTCAACCTTTTTAAAACTGCCTCCCCCCCCATTTCCCCACCTCCTCCTATTTTTTTTTTTTCTTTTTCCTTCTAAGTTTAGAGGTTTACCAATGTGTGTTTTTCGTTGCGGCTCTTTTTGCCCCACCATTAGCTGTATTCCTGCTTTAGGGATTCTAAAAATTGACATTAACGTGCATTGTTTAAAAAAATTTTTTTCACCCTTTTTCCTACTGGCACTCAAGGCCCTACTCATCAAAAAAGGGAAAAACAGGTTTTTTAAATTTTTGGGGTAAAATATTCTTTCCGTTCGTTTTGTCTCATCGAAGGGTTTTGGGGGGAAAGAGGGCATTACCTTTAGGGGGAAAAAATCCTCAGAAGGTGCCTCAGTGGTGCTTGAATTGGCCCCAATCATGAGTGAAGTTCTAACCATAGGTTTTTCCCATGCCCCCCCCTCTCATTTTTTCCTATCTTTTCCCGCCTTTGATACATCAGTCAGTGTGGAGATTTTTTTATGTGCTTTTTAAAAAAACTCATTCATTAATTGTTCAAATTTTTTCTATCTTTTACTTTTTTTAAATAATCTGAAACAGGTCAGGTTCATACCTGGTTTTTTTTTGGACCCAAAAATGTTTACAGTTTTGGGGGGGAGGGGGGGCGAAGTTTGGAATTTTTTTGGTTTAAATTTTTTTTTGTCTGTTTTTTTTTTGGGTTGTAAGGGGGTTCCGAAGACTTTGCTTTACAAATCTCCCCTTGTATCATCCTTCTCCCCCTCTCTCCCCTCCCCCCCCCCTTTTGCTTATAAGGACAAAATTCTTCCTTTCCCGTTTGTTTTACCAAGGGGAAATTTTCTTGTGTTTTACCGTTCATGTTTAAAAATTGCTCCGTCCGAAATTTTTTTCAGTGAGCTTTTTTTTTTTGAAGGGGGTTGGGGGGGTGGGGGGTTGTCAGACGCAATAATTCAGCTTCTTTCGTACTTTAGAAGTTGCAAGTGATTCCAAATAACATTTTTGCAAGTGACTGTATTTACAAACTATCTTTTTCATCTCGTCTCTTTCCTTTCCTTACAAATTTCCTTTTTATTTTTTAAAACAAATAACCCAAACATTCTTTCCCCTTTTATTTTTTTTTTTTCCCTTTAAAACCCTTTTGAAAAGGCAAAGTAATTTTAAAAATGTTTAAATTGTGGAAAGGTTTTGGTCTTTTTTCATTACACAATGCATGTATTTCGAGTTGATGTTTAACCTTTTGGTCTTAAAATACCCGCTTTTTAGCTGTAAAATGGGTACCCGCCCCTTTACTGAAATGGGTACCTGCCTCTTTTGCTGTAAAGGGTCCTGCCTCTTGCGGGAAAGGGTCCTGCCTTTTAGCTTAAAGGGGGGCCCCTCTTTAGTTAAATGGGCCGCCTCTTTTCTGTAAATGGGTGCCCGGGCCTCTTTTGCTGTAAATGGGTGGGCCTCTTTACTGTAAAGGGGGCCCGCCCCTTTAGCTTAATGGGGGCCGCCTCTTTAGCTGTAAATGGGGCCGCCTCTTTTGCTGTAAATGGGTGCCCCCCCTTTACTTAAATGGGGCCCGCCCCTTTTGCTGTAATGGGTCCCCCCCCTTTAGCTGTAAAAGGGGCCCCCTCTTTAACTGTAAATGGGTGCCCCCCTCTTAGCTAATGGGGCCCCCCCTTTCAGGGAAAAGGTGCGCAGGGAAGGGTGGGGCCGCCCTCAATAGCGGGTTAAAGGGGTCCGCCTCATTTCGCCACAGTTAAAAGGGCACCTTTAACCCCATATGCTCCCCTCAACTTAAAAAGTTTTTCCCTTTGTTTTGTCTTTACCCGAAAGGCCCGATTTTGTGAAATGGTGCCCGAGCAAATGCGGCCCAAGCTGAAAATGGGGCTTAAGCCCTTTTCATTTGTGCCTCTTTTGGAATGTGCCCCTCTTTCGTATGGGGGCCCCGTCTAATGAAAGTTTTTTCCCCCCCTTGTTTTTAAAAAAAGTGAAAAGGTGCGTTTTTGTTTGGTTCCCCCACTGAAAATTTGGGGCACCCTTCTGTTTTCTGACTCTCTCATCCCACCTGGGAATCACTGCGAGATTGAAATTGCCCGCAGAATGAGAAGTTTGCGTGTTTTGACTGTTTTTAAGTACCTCGCCATATAGGCAGCCATACTCCAACTTCAGAAAATATAGATAGAATTTTCATTCCAACTGTTACCCTCAAGTATTATTGATTATTCTCCTTACGAAAGTTCTATGAATTGTTGAATCCTGATTTTAGTTGAATGTGGGTGGGTGGGGTGGGGGGAAGATGTTGTGTCAAAAGTAATTTTTTTCCCATTGCAACTGGCTGTGAGCAGTCAAGTGAGGACAAACACACATAGGGTATTTCAACCACCACCACCACCCATCTCCCCCAAAGAAAAAAAAATCCCCAAACAAAGAAAAAAACTCCAAATCTCACCCCAGCTGAACTGTCTCCGTTGCTGCTGTTGTCAGTAGGAGCTCCACGCAATTCCACCAGGGTTTGCCATCTTTCTCTTTCTCTGCTGAGTTCTACAATCTCTCTCTTTTTGTTTTGTTTTGTTGTTCTACAATCCCCTGAAAGCCACATTCCAGACCACTGTCTTAGTAATATTGCAATGTAGGATGTTGTATTTTGCTAAACCTTATCTTGGAGAACTGTCACAGATTTCTCTGGTTATCTAATATAAATAGGTAAAAAGATCGATAGATACATGTTTTCCCCACAGGTTTGCATATTTGTTTTTTTTTTGTTTGTTTAATGTCTATTCATACGTGATTTAGACAACCCATTCACACCAAAGTACTTATTTTTACACCCGCATTCATTTTCTTCTTCTCTTTTCCTACTCTCTCACTTCTTCTTACCTACCCCTCCCTCTCCATCACTAAGAAAAAATCAACAACAAAATTATAAAATGATATAAAAATATTAATATATTATATAATATATATATTAATATATTTATATATATAATTATATTATATGTATTAAAAATATGTAATTCAGTAAGGTTTACGGTGAAAAAATTATACCTTCAGCATTGACATATAATGCTGAAGTCATAAAAAATCTTGACTAGTGGCATATTTTTGATATTAACTCTCCTTTATACATGTCAAGAAGAATTGGCAATAAAACAACAAATGGGGACTAAAGTGGAATAGAACAACAACATGTTACATTTTTGAAATTTGTATTCCATGAAATTTTAAAATCTCAGTTTAGTATTAGAATTTTAATTTCCGTGGCAAGGAAATCGTGAAAAAGTTTTTCTTAATCTTTAAATGTATGCATTTCATTACTTAGAATGAATTTCATAAGACGACAATGCAAGATTAGATAAAAACTTCAGTCTGTATTCAGAGGCACCATGTTTTGCCAAAAATCACCAGCTTCATTCGAAAAAATTCCACAATGAGAGGGGATCCAAAAAAGTTATGCCTTTTCCCTTTTCTGCTTGCATAGAATTTCAGGAATTTTATCAAAAATTTACATATCTTCCTTATTTTACCATGCATACTTTAATGCATACACTGCCTTGAGTCAACGCAAAACAGAATTTGGCAAACATCAATAGCAGTATCAGACAAAAAATTCAAAGCCATAAGAATTGCAAATAATTCAAAGTAAAAATAGAAAAATGTTGTCCTAAATGAAAAGATTTTTGAATTTTTAAAAGTCGGAATCAATGCACACCACTTTTGCCTGTTTCTAATACAGATCCGTCAGTATACACTTTTAAGTGATTAGAATAAAATTTTCTAAGTGACTTTTTACATCAACGGTGAGAAGATTTTGATTTTCATTTTTTTTTAAATTTCGTGTAGTAAATGTCAAATTTAGCTGAAATATGTTCCCAAAGGAGGTAATTGTGGAAACAATCGGTAAAATTGGAAATTGTTGATATATCGATGTCATTTTCTTTCATAAATGTGTCTGGTAAAATTTTTTAATTGGCTGCAGAAATGAAATATTGCGTGCCCGTTTAGGAAAATCATGTCTTGATTAATAAATATTTCCTCTTTTACTAAATTTTGGGAATAGAGATACTACGAACCACATATTTTGATACTGCCAGTTTTCGCTGATCAGAAAGAGATAGTAAATGAGCTTCTTTTTAAGTATTAGCTGTATTTGCATGCGCCGGAACACCAAGAGCTATCTTTTTTTGCTTTACTGTCTAGACTTTGTATTTTTAAGTAGATAATCTGCAGCAGAAAAATAAACTTCTTGTCCGTATATTAATTTTGAACTTTCCAAGGACAGAGCCAGATGTATCAGAGTCGTAGTGTCTTGACTCCATGCCTGAGAAAATTATTATCTTTAGGAAATTAAGTCTTTTCTAGCTTCAGTTATCATTTGGTTGATGTGCATCTTCCAATTCAACTTCTAGTTAAAAATACACCAAGAATTGAACATCTTGTTTGTATTGAAGCACCTTTCCTTCTAATTCAGTATTTGGGAATTTTAATGCGTTGTCACCGTTATTAAAAAGCACAAGACACGTTTTTCTGCTGATAATTCTAATCGTTTTCTTTCATATAACTACAGAATTTATTAATTCTTCCGATATATTTTTCAACATAATTGATCACTCTCTTTTTCGTGTTTTTCCCAAGTGACTATTTATCCAAATAGCAATATCATCTGCATACTGAAAAACTTGGTTTAGGTGACAAAGAGCTAGGGAGATCATGTACAAGAATAGAAACAAAGTAGGTGCAAGTACTGATCCTGTGGTATACCCAAGTCGATAGCTTTAAAAAAATGAGTACACTGAACCTAATTTAGTGCAAATTGATTATCTGACAAGAAATTTTGCAGATATTTATATAATATGCCATTAATACCATGTATTTTAATTTATGTAGCAATTTATCTTGACAAACTCTATCATAGGCTTTCTTTACATCAAAAAATGTGGCTAACACTTTTTCGTTGGAAAATTTGCTTTTTAATTTGATGGTTAGTTTAACTAAGTGGTCAGAAGTACATCTTCCTTTCGAAAACCAGGGCCCGATTTTTTGGGATCACATTATTCTTTTCACAAAAATGAAATAAACGCTTATGTATAATTTTTTCCATTACTTTACCCCACATGAGACGTAAAGAGCAATTGGCCTGTAGCTATCTATCGATGACGCCCGTTTACCTTTCTTCAGGAATTGGGACTACAATCGACTGCCTCCAGATTTTAGGAAGAGCCCATTTATCCCAAAAGTTCTGGAAAAATGAAAAGAGTAACCTTTTCCATTTTTAAAAAGGGATATGAGCCAGCATTTGATAAGATATACCATCAGCACCACAGCATTTGTTATGTGTAAATGATCTAAAGTTTCACTAAATTCATCATATTGAATGGGGGGAATTTTAAATAATCAGCATTATAAGATGACAATTTGTTTGATTTAAAATTTTCTTTTTCTAATTCGTATTTGATTGTATTCTTATGATGAACTATTATCTGAAAACATTGAAACAAAAGCTTCTGCTTTTCAATTATGCTTGGAAATCTATTATTTTCAAATTTGATTGGATGTGTTGGAAGCTGAAATCCATTTTTCATTTCACTAACTTTTTTCCAAACTTTATGTAAATCCTTTGGGTTCGATACTTCATTTATACAGAATTCTGTCCAATACTTGTTTTTTGCTGAGCAATTATTCTTTACATTGATGTTTTAGCTCAATTCATAAAATAAAGTTTTTTTTCTGATTTATCTTTTAACCCTATTTTGAATCGTTCTTTTTTATGGTTTACTGCATCCTACATGTTTTAGTCCACCATCTATTGCCGTATGCTTTCCATTTCTTGTTGCTTTTGTGTTTGGGAATAGAAACTCAGCTGCATGTATGAGCTTTGCCACAAAATTGGAATAAAACTGATCTACATCATCCTCTTCGATCCTTTCAATATCAGTAGCTGAGGAATGATTGAAAAGAACTCCAGTCAGCCAATTTATATCGAAATTTAGGAATTTTATCCTCATATGTGTTAGGTCTGATATGCAAGTCCTCAAAGACAACGTAATAGGCAATGATCACTTCCAAAACAATCCTCTTCAACATTCCAATAGCAATTGATAGCTAAACCTGGAGATATTAATGTTAAATCAATAGCACTTGGTTTATGACTAGAAACATCAGGAATTCTGGTTACTCTACCATCATTCAATAAGTAAAGCTTTGAATCCACAATATTTTCTACCAAACGGTTGCTGGTGATAGTAGAGCACCCAGAATCCCAAAAAGGGGCATGAGAATTGCATGATAGACGTGTGAATGTGCATTCATAATGCATGATAATAGCTTGAGCTTTGATTTTTATGCATAGCCAATTAAACGCTATTTGCTCAGACTGATTGGGTTCTTGTCTTTTTATTTTATTTTATACCTGGTACATGTGTGTGTGTGTGTGTGTATAAATTGACAGAAAGAGTGAGGGAGAGAGAGAGAGAGATTCGGATTCGGAATGTTTATTCATGTAAAGGCCATTGCCCCTAATGAAGGGGTAGAGTACACAGGTAATATTAATGAAATCACTCAACATACACACACATTAACAAACTTAACTAAGTCAGCACTGATCGTAATTTGAATGCCTTATATAAGTAGATCGATACATTTCGGACAATATTTTCGTTCATAGATGACAAAAGTAAACACAGACGAAACTGGCAAGGGTATTTGTAAAATTTCAATGGTATATACCGTGCTCTTAGCTTACTGAGAATAGGGCAACACAACATGAAATGTGTTTCATCCTCATTTCCAGTTTTACACAATGGACAAGTCAAATCCAATTCAGAATATGTTTTGTACGATTTTGGTGTGTACTAATTTCTAAATGCCAAATCTAAACCTGGTCATAATAATTTCAAATGTTTGTCTAGATCCATTTTCAGATATATTTTCCTGTCATGAACACCGCAAAAAGTTCTATAGATGCTAAACCTCTCACTTTTGTAACGTGGAAGTCCCATTCTGCCATCTGCATAAGATCAATCTTTCTTTAAATGGTATAAAAACTCTTTAACATTTTGAACACCTCCATTTTCCCATACATACCCAAAACATTTCATATAATCTACAACGAATATTTGATACCCAGTTTCTTTTGCCTTCTACTCCACTCATATAGCATTTTATAAGCTTTCTTTGTAATCTAACATCTTCCATCACTACTAATTTTAACCAATAACGAATACAGCGTATAACAGAGTTTGATATAAATAGGATATCTGTTTGTTTCACCATAAACGAAGTCATTTGGGGTTCTCCTTTCAACCCCCAGAAACTTTTTCAATGCAAACAAATGTACTTGTTCACACTGACGAGCTGCATTATCCAGGCCCCAAAGTTCTGCCCCATACAAAGCAATAGGTGCAACCTGTGAATCAAACGTTTTAAAAACAATTCTAAGCTGCTGTTATTCAGGGATCGAAGTTTTCTCATGATGCATATGACAGCATTCTTGGCTTTACTACTAAGGTCGTTACATGCTAATGTGAAGCTAAGTCTTGTAGAGATAATATACCTAAATATTTGTATGCATTTACCACAGGCATTTCAACACCATTGTATTTCATGTTTCCTTGCTGAGAGATGACCACCTTTTCTAATACAATTATTTATCTTTTATCTAAGTTTACCGTCAAATCCATAGAATGTGCTGCTTTTTGTAAACTATTTAGTTCGTTTGTAAACCAATAACTGTTTCACCTAGTAAAACTATATCATCTGCTAAACAAATGAAGAGTTCAAGTACGTTATTAAATAAAAGCCCCTGTC
>JAQIHA010001929.1:0-10197 GCA_028751875.1 Rapana venosa | reverse complement strand
GAAAATTCGGGGGGTGGGGGGGGGGGTTTTTTTGGGGGGGGTTTTTGTTGGGGGGGCCCCCTTGGGGGGCAGCTGTAATGATGGGTGGGTGCATGTTGTTTTGTTGTGTTGTTGTTTTTCAGTGCACACACACTTCACCACGTGGGCAGCCTGTTATGATGGGTGGGGGTTGTCAGTTGTTGTGTGTTGTTGTTGTCGGCACACAATTCGACTGTGGGCGTCCTGTAATGATGGGTGAGTGTGTACGTGTTGTGTTGTTGGTTGTAGTGCACCACTTCGCACTGGGGGCAGTCCTGTAAGATGGGTGAGTGTTGTCACTGTTGTTGTGTTGTTGTTGTCAGTGACACAATTTCAGCATGTGGGCAGTCTGTTATGTGGGGGAGTGTTGTCATTTTGGGTGTGTTGTCACTGTGTTGTTGTTGTTTTTGGGTTGTCAGGGACAATTCACCACTGTGGGCAGTCCTGTTATGATGGGTGAGTGTGGTCATGTTGTTGTTGTGTTGTTGTTGTGGGTCAGGCCCCAAAACTTCACCACTGTGGGCGTCTTTTGGGAGGGTGAGGAGTCTTCATTGTTTTTTTGGTTGTTGTTGTTGTTGTCATGTGTTGTTGTCATGTTGTTGTTGTTGTTGTAGTGCCACCACTTCACCACTGTGGGCAGGTCTGTTAGGGATGGGGAGTGTGTCATGTTGTTGTTGATGTTTTTGGGTGTTGTAGTAGTAGTTGTAGTAGCGTTGTAGTAGTGGTTGTAGTGGTAATGGCAGTGTAGTAGTTGTGTAGATTTGTGGTTTTAGTAGTGGTAGTGTAGTGTGATGGTGGTATTTAGTGGTAGTGGTAGTAGTAGTGTGTGTAGTAGTAGTTGTAGTAGTGTGGTAGTAGTGGTGGTGGTAGTAGTGGTAGTGGTTAGTAGTACTAGTAGAGTAGTTGTAGTAGTAGTTGAAAGTGGTTGTGTAGTAGTGTAGGGGGTGTTGTGTAGTAGAGTTTTGGGGTAGTGGGAGTTGTATTGGTGTAGAAGTGGTAGTAGGAGTTTTTTGAGCATGCACACAGGGTGTGTGGGAGACGCATGCACACGGTGTCGTGTGAGCATGACCAGGTGTCATGTGTAGACGCAGGCACACAGGTGTCTATGTAGACGATCCCAACAGGGGGTATGTGTAGACGCATGCACAAGGTGTCATGTGTAGCGCATGCACCAGGGTCGTGTGTAGACGCATGCACACAGGTGTGTGTCTAGTTGCATCCCACAGGTGTCTGTGTAGAGAGGCACAAGGTGTCATGGTGAGCTGCCACAGGTGGTGGTGTTAGTAGACGCATGCCACAGGTGTCATGTGTAGACGCATGCCACGGTGTCTGTGTGAGCATGACACAGGTGGGGGTGTAGACGCATGCACACAGGTGTCGTGTTAGTTGCATGCAAGGGTCGTGTAGACGCTGCACACAGGTGTGTGTCTAGTGAGCATGCAACAGGTGTCGTGTAGTAGAGCATGCAACGGTGTCGTGTTAGTAGACGCATGCCACAGGTGTCAGGTGTAGAGATGCACCAGGTGTCTGTGTAGCGCATGCCACAGGTGTCATGTGTAGAGCATGCCAAGGTGTCATGTGTAGCGCATGCACACGGTGTATGTGTGAGCATGCCCAGGTGCGTGGTAGACGCATGCACACAGGTGTTATGTTTTAGACGATGCACAAGGTGTCTTGTGTAGAGCTGCACCGGGGTCATATGTGACGCATGAACAGGGCATGTGGATGCTGCACAGGGTCTTGTGTAGACGCATTGCACACAGGTGTCGGTGTGTGACGCATGACCAGGTGTCATGTGTAGACGATGCACAAGGTGTCATGTGTGATGCATGACACAGGTGTATGTGTAGACGCATGCACCAGGTGTCGTGTGTGGCATGAACGGTGTCATGGGTAGACGGCACACGGTGTCGTGTGTGACGCATGCACACAGTGTATGTGTAGGCAGGCACACAGGTGTCGTGTGTAGACACACAGGTGTATGTGTAGACGCATGACACAGGGTCGTGTGAGCGCTGCACCAGGTGTCGTGGTAGGATGCACACAGGTGTCGTGTGTAGAGGGAGCAAAAGGTGTCATGTGTAGACGATCACGGTGGCGTGTGTAGACACAAGGTGTCTGTGTGGGACGATGCACACAGGTGTCGTGTGTAGCGCAGGGCAACAGGTGTGTGTGTAGCGCATGCTACAGGTGTGGTGTAGAGCATGCACAAGGTGTCGTGTGTAGACGCATGGACAAGGGTCAGGTGTGCGCTGCACAGGTGTCAGGTGTAGACGGCCCCAGGTGTCGTGTGTAGGGGATGCACACAGGTGTCGTGTGTAGACGCATGCACAGGTGTCATGTCTAGTAGACACCATCCCTGAAGTCGACATGTGGTACTAAATGGGGAGGAAAGGGGGGGGGGGGGGGGGGGGGGGGGGGGGGGGGAAGTCCATGCAAGTCGGCACATGCTGAACGCAGAGTCTAGGTGAGGCAGAAAATAAATTCCTCTGAACTCGCTTCTTGCAGCTCTGCTTTGGGGGGGGTTTTGGGTGGGTGTCTGTTCTGTGTGCGTGCGCGCATGGGCGCATGCATGTTTGTGTTGTGTGGCATGGGGTGTGTGTGTGTGTGTGGTGAGCAGTGTTGGACAAGAGTGTCTCTGTGTGTTTTGGAACTGAAAAACTACTTTCATTCTGAATTTTTCATCTTTGTATGGCTGTGTGTCTTCGGGGGCCATGTTGGGTAAACACACCATCACATTTGTTCACTTGTGTTAGAACTTTCAGGGCTGGGGGGGGGAAAAGGGGGGGGTAGGCGTGGGGGGAGGGGGGAGGGGGGGAGGAGGGATGGGGGGGTGTGGGTAGGGGGGGGGGGGGTGGGGCGGGGGGGGGGGGGGGGTTGGGTGTGGGTCGGTGGTGGGGGGAGGTATGGGGGGGGGGGGGGGGGGGGGGGAGCTGGAGGTGAGGTTGGGGGGATGGTGGGGGGGGTTGGGACGTGGGTGGCGGGAGGGGGGTGGGGAGGGGGTGGAAAGGTGGAGTGGGGGGGTGGGGAGGCGGCGTAGGCGGGAGGTGGGGGCGTGTGGGTGGGGGGGGAGGGGGGGGGGGCGGGGGGTGGGGGGGAGATGGGGGGGGGGGGGTGGGGGCAGGGAGGGGTGGGGAGTGGGACCGGGGTGGGGGGTGGATGGGGGGGGGGGGTCGGGGGGGAGGGGGGGGGGGGGGGGTAGGGAGGGGCGGGGGGTGGGGGGGAGGGGGGATGGGGGGAGTGGAGGGTGGGGGGGGTGATGGGGTGTGGAGGGGGGGGGGGGGGGGGGGGAGGCGGGGGACGGGGGGGGGTGTGGGGGGGGAGAGCGGGGAGGTGGGGGGGGGGGGGGGGGGTGGGGGGGGGTGGGGGTGGGGGAGGGGGGGGGGTGTGGGCGGGGGGGGGTGGGGGAGGGGGGTGGGGGTGGAGGGACGGGGGGGGCGGGGGGTGGGGTGCGGGGGGGGGGCGGGGGGGGGGGGGCGCGGGGGGGGTGGGGAGGGAGGGTGGGGGGGGGGGGGGAGGTGAGGGGTGGGGTTGGCGGGGGGGTGGAGGGTGGGGGAGAGGGGTGGGGGGGGGGGTTGGGGGAGGGGGAGGGCGGTGGGGTGTGGGGAGTTGGGGATTGGACGGGGCGGTGGGGTGGGGGAGGGGGGGGGGGGGGGGGGGGGTGGGAGGGGGGGGGGGGAGAGGAATGGGTGGGGGGGGGAGGGGGGGAGGCGGTGAGGGGGGGGCGGGGGGGCGGGTGGGGGGGGGAGGAGGGGGCTGGGGAGTGGGTGGGGGGGGGGGGGGGAGTGGCCGGGGGGTTTTGAGGCTTGTGTGGTGACGATCGCGGAGGTGTGGGAGAGGTGGGGGGCTGCGGGGGAGGGGGGGCGGGGGTGGGGATGGGGGGGTGGGGGGGGGTGAGGGGGGTAAGGAGGGATTGGGGGGGTGGGTGCGGGGTGGAAGGCTGGGAGGGGGGGGGGGAGGGGGGGGGCAGAGGGGGGTGGGTGGGGGGGGGGGTGGAGGGTGGCTGGGGGAGGGGGGGGGAGGGGGGGTGGGGGGGGGTGGGGGAGGGGAGGGGCAGGAGGGGAGGGGGATGGAGGGGGGAGGGGGGGGGGGGGTGGGGGGGGGGGGGGGTGGGGGGCTAGGGGGGGGGGGGGGGAGCGTAGGGGGGGGGTGGGGGTGGGTGGGGGGGGGGGTGGTGAAGGGGGGGGGGGTGGAGGGGGGGGTGGGGTGGTTGGCGGGAGGGTGGTGGGGGGGGCGGGGGGGGGGGGGATTGAGGGTGAGGGGGCCGGGGATCTGGGTGAGGGGGGTGGGGGGGGGGTGGGTGGGGGGGGTGGGCATGGACGGGGGGGGGGGGAGGGGGTCCTGAGTGGAGGGGGGGGGGGAGGGGGGGGGAGGGGGGTGGGCTGGGGGGGGGGAAGGGGGGTGGAGGGGTTGTGGGGGATGGCCGCCCGGGAGGGGTGTGGTGGGGGGTGTGAGGGGGGGGGGGGAGGTGGAGGGGGGGGGGAGCGAGGTTCGGGACAGTGGGAGGGGGGGAGGGGGGTGGGGGTGGGGGGGGGAGGCGGGGGGGGCGGGCGGGCGTGGTGGCGGGGGGAGGAGGTGCTTGGGGGGCGGAGGCGGGGTGGGGGGTGGGCCGGGGGGGGTGGGTCGGGGGGCGGGGGGGGGGAGGAGGGGGGGAGGGGGGGAGGGCGGTGAGCGGGGGGGATGGGGGGGGGCGAGGGTTGTGCATCGAGGTTGGACGGGGGGGGGATCTGGGGGGGGGGGGGAGTGAGGGCGGTGGGTGGGGGCGGGGGGGGGGAGGAAGTGGGGAGGGGGGTTGGGGTTAGGGGAGGGGGCAGGGGGACTATGGGCTCGGGGGCGTGGTGAGGGGAGGGGAGGGGGCGGGGGGCGGTGGGGGGGGGGCGGGGGGGGGGGGGGGGGGGAGGGGGGGAGGGGGGGGCGGGAGGGGGGGAGGGGGATGGAGGTGTGGCGGGGTGGGAGATGGGGTGGTTGGAAAGTGGAGAGGTGGTGGGGCGGGGGAGGGGAGGGGTGGGGGGGGGAGGGTGGTGGGGTGGGGGGGGCGGAGGCGGGGGCGGGGAGGGAGGGGAGGAGAGAGGGGGGGGGGGGGGGGGGGGGGGGGGGTGGGATGGAGGGGGGGGTGGGGAGGGGTGGGTGGGGGGTGGGGGGGGGGCGGGGGGGAGGGGGGGGAGGGGGGCGAGGGGGGGGGGGGGTTGGGGGGGGGTAGGTGATGGGGTGCCGGGCGGGGGGGGGGGGGGGGGGGGGGTCGGGGGGGGGGGATAGCGGGGGGGGTGGGGGGGGGGGGGGGGGGTGGGGGGGGCACAGGGTGGGGGGGAGATGTGGGGGGGTTGGGGGGGAGGAGGGGGGAGGGGGGGGGTGCCGGGGGGGGAGGGGGGGGGGGTGTGTGGGGGGGGGGGGGCGGGGGGGGGGGGGGGGTGGGGGGTGGTGGTGGGGGTGTGGGGGGGGGGGGGGGGGGGGGGGTGGGTGGGGGGGAGGGAGGAGGGGGTGGGGGGGGGGGTGGTGGGGGGGAGGGGGGGGGGAGGGGGTGGGGGGGCGTGGGGCGGAGGGGGGGGGGGGGGGCAGGAGGGTGTGGTGACTGGGGGGGGGGGTGGAGGGGGGGGAGAGGGTGGCGGGGGGGTTTGGGGAGGGGGGGGGGGGGAGGGGGTGAGAGAGAGAGAGAGGGGGGGGGGGGGTTGAGAGAGAGAGGGGGGGGATGGGGGGGGGGGGGGAAAGAGATTATGATGCCGTGGCAGTAAACAGGCTGATTCAGTGATTGTGTGTCACTGTGCAGGTGCCGTGTAAACTGCTTCACATCAGGCAGGGAGCTGATCTGAATCTTCACCTGGCTACACTGCACACACACTTCAGCACTGTGGGCAGTCCTGTTATGATGGGTGAGTGAGTGTTGTCACTGTTGTTGTTGTTGTTGTCAGTGCACACCCACTTCACCACTGTGGGCAGTCCTGTAATGATGGGTGAGTGTTGTCACTGTTGTTGTTGTTTTGCTGGGGTGCCAGTGCAACACCCACTTCACCACTATGTGGGCAGTCCTGTAATGATGGTCGTATGAGTGATTGTCACTTGTTTTGTGTTGTTGTCAGTGCACACCCGCTTCACCACTGTGAGCAGTCCCAGTCCTGTTATGATGGGTGAGTGAGTGTTGTCTCTGGGTGTTGTTGTTGTTGTTGTTGTTGTTGTCAGTGCACACCCACTTCACCACTGTGGCAGTCTGTAATGATGGCGTGGTGTTCGTCTCTGTTGTTGTTAAGTTGTCACGTTGTGTTGTTGTTGTCAATGTTGTTGTTGTTGTTGTTGTCAGTGCACACACACTTCACCACTGTGGGCAGTCCTGTTATTGAATGGGTGAGTGTGTCACTGTGGTTTGTAGTTGTTGTTTGTCAGCTGCTCACCACACACTTCACATGTGGGCAACAGCCTGTAATGATGGGTGAGTGTTGTCATGTTGTTGTTGTGTGTGTTGTTGTTGTCAGTGCACACCACACTTCACACTTGTGGGCTGATGTAATGATGGTGTGAGTCGGAGTGTTGCACTGTTGTTGTTTTGTTGTTGTTGTCAGTGCACCCACACACTTCACACTGTGGGCAGTCCTCTGTAATGATGGGTGAGTCTTCCACATGTGTTGTTGTTGTTGTTGTCAGTGCACACCACACTTCACCACTGTAGGCAGTCCTGTATTGATGGGTCGACGTGAGTGTTGTCATGTTTGTTGTTGTTGTCACTGTTGTTGTTGTTGGTTGTTGTCTGTGCACACCCCACTTCTCACTGTGGGCAGTCTGTAATGATGGGTGAGTGTTGTCACTGTTGTTGTTGTTGTTGTTGTTGTCAGTGCACACACACTTCACCACTGTTGGCAGTCCTGTTATGATGGGTGAGTCACCACTGTTGTTGTTGTTGTCAGTGCACACACACTTCACCACTGTGGGCAGTCCTGTAATGATGGGTGAGTCTTCCACTGTTGTTGTTGTTGTTGTTGTTGTTGTCAGTGCACACACACTTCACCACTGTGGGCAGACCTGTTATGATGGGTGAGTGAGTGTTGTCACTGTTGTTGTTGTTGTTGTTGTTGTTGTCAGTGCACACACACTTCACCACTGTGGGCAGTCCTGTAATGATGGGTGAGTCTTCCACTGTTGTTGTTGTTGTTGTTGTTGTCAGTGCACACACACTTCACCACTGTGGGCAGTCCTGTAATGATGGGTGAGTCTTCCACTGTTGTTGTTGTTGTTGTCAGTGCACACACACTTCACCACTGTGGGCAGTCCTGTAATGATGGGTGAGTGTTGTCACTCTTGTTGTTGTTGTCACCTGTTTCGTTGTTGTTGTCACTGTTGTGGCTCAGTGCACACACCACTTCACTGTGGGCAGTCTGTTATGATGGGTGAGTCGATGTCACTGTTGTTGTTGTTGTTGTTGTCAGTGCACACACACTTCACCACTGTGGGCAGTCCTGTAATGATGGGTGAGTGAGTGTTGTCACTGTTGTTGTTGTTGTTGTTGTCAGTGCACACACACTTCACCACTGTGGGCAGTCCTGTAATGATGGGTGAGTGAGTGTTGTCACTGTTGTTGTTGTTGTTGTTGTCAGTGCACACACACTTCACCACTGTGGGCAGTCCTGTAATGATGGGTGAGTCTTCCACTGTTGTTGTTGTTGTTGTTGTCAGTGCACACACACTTCACCACTGTAGGCAGTCCTGTAATGATGGGTGAGTGAGTGTTGTCACTGTTGTTGTTGTTGTCACTGTTGTTGTTGTTGTTGTTGTCAGTGCACACCCACTTCACCACTGTGGGCAGTCCTGTAATGATGGGTGAGTGTTGTCACTGTTGTTGTTGTTGTTGTTGTTGTCAGTGCACACACACTTCACCTAGGTTGGCCTAGTTGTTATGATGGGTGAGTCACCACTTAGTTGTTGTTGTTGTTGATGTCAGTGCCACCACACACTTCACCAATTGTGGGCAGTACTGGAATGAGGGTGAGTCTTCCACTGTTGTTGTTGTTGTTGTTGTTGTCAGTGACAACACTTCACCTCTGAGGGCAGAACTGTTATGATGGGTGAGTAGAGTGGTGTCACTGTTGTTGTTGTTGTTGTTGTTGAGTTTTGTCAGTGCACCACACTTCACACTGTGGGCATTCCTGTATGTTGGGTGAGTCTCCTCTGTTGTTGGTTGTTTGATGTTGTTGTCAGTGCACACCACTTCACCACTGTGGCAGTCCTGTAATGATGGGTGATGTCTTCCACAGTTTGTTGTTGTTGTTGTTGTTGTCAGTGCACAACACTTCACACTTGTGGGCAGTCTGTAATGATGGTGAGATCTTCCACTGTGTTGTTGTTGTTGTTGTTGTTGTCAGTGCAACACACTTCACACAGTGGGCAGTCCCTGTAATGAATGGCGTGAGTCTTCCATGGAGTTGTTGTTTGTAGTAGTAGTTGTATAGTAGCAGTTGTTATTAGTAGTTGTAGTGTTAATGGCAGTTGGTAGTAGTTGTTAGTAGTGGTCAGAAGTGTAGTGATAGGTGGGTAGTAGTGGTAGTTGTAGTAGGAGTAGTTGTAGTAGTAGTTGGTTATAGTAGTGTAGTGGTAATTGGTAATTGTCACCTAGTCCCGAGTAATGGTAGTAGTTTGTAGTTAGTAATAGTTGTGGTTTTTAGTCAGTTGCGGTAGCAGATAGAGTGGTGGTGGTAGTATTGGGTAGTGGTAATAGTACTCGATAGAGTAGTTAGTAGTGTAAGTTGTAGTGGTGTAGTAGTAGGTGTAGTGGTTGTTGAGTAGTAGAGTAGTATGTTGTAGTTGAAGTAGTTGTATTGGTAGTAGAAGTGTAGTAGGAGTTTTTTAGGACGCTATTGCACACAGGAGTCATGTCTTCACGATGCAACACAGGTGTCCATGTGTAGACGCATGCACGCAGGTGCATATGTAGACGCATCACACAGGTGTCATATCTAGGACGCATGCACACAGGTGTCGTGTCTAGTTGCATGCACACAGGTAGTAGTGTGTAGACGCATGACACAGCGTGTCATGCTGTAGATCGCTTGCAACAGGTGTCGTGTCTGTTGCATGACACAGGTTGTGCGTTGTAAGACGCATGCAACAGGTGTCGTGTGTAGACGCAATGCACACAGGTGTCATGTGTTTGCGCATGCACACAGGTGTTCATGCTGTTAGACGCTATGCACCCAGGTTGTCATGTGTAGACGCTATTGCACACAGGTGTTCATGTGTAGGAAGAATTGCACACAGGTGACGTGTGTTGGACGCATGCACACGGTGTTTGTGTTAGACGCTATGCAACATGGTGTCGTGTGTAGACGCATGCACACAGGTTGTGTTTGTGGTGTAGACGCATGCACACAGGTGTCGTGTGTAGAGCATGCACACAGGTGTCGAGTGTAGACGCATGCACACAGGTGTCGTGTGTAGTAGACACATCCTGAAGTCGTAAAGTGTGGCTACCTCAATTGGGAGGATAGAGAGGTGGAGGGGGGGTGGGGGGCGGGGAGGTGTCCATGCTAAAAGTCGGCACCACTGGTCTGAACTGCAGAAGCTCTAGGTGAGGAACAGAAAAAAATCAAAAACATCTCCTCGACAGCCTTCTCTTATGCAGCTTCATGCATTATTAGGGGGTGGGGTTTTGTGTGTGTCGTTAGAATTCCAGCCATAACGAACGAGACAAGAGTCAACTTTTGTCAACTAGATTAATTTATTCAGTCACAATAACAGTAGTGAATAATTTATGCAGAACACAAGAGGAAGAAGAAAACAAAAACAAAAACAGCAGTTACTGTCAAGACGACTTGGCTATCACTAAGTGCACACCATATATAGTCTAAATAATAATCAAAACTATGACGTACATTAATCTGTACATAAGCTGTTCGATTACATTCAACACCCACTTAAATCGATACAACTATCAAGTCCTAAGATGTCTACACTATCAACTTTTAGTTCATGCATAGTTTTCAGCATTAATAAGGGCATAGTCATGTCACACCCTATCCAATATAGTCTTTATTTGAACCAAACAGAAAAGATCTTGAATTTCAACAACTGAGTTTCATGATGGTTTGGTCATTAATCAGCATTCATGTTTTCAGTTTTGGACAAATACTTGAGAACTGACTTTGCCACGCTTGCTCATTTCTGATGAAAAGGTAGTTAATGTCAATGTGCTTCGATCTT
>JAQIHA010001928.1:5000-10235 GCA_028751875.1 Rapana venosa | reverse complement strand
AACACACTTTTTTCCCTCCCTGAGACTTTCCCAATATCTGTCCCTAATTTTCAACACATCTTTCACCGTCTAGTGTAGTTCGTGTGTGTGTGTGTGTGTGTGTGTATGTGTGGCGTGCGTGTGCGTGCGTAGTGCGCGCGCATGGATTTCTCATTATGTTTAAGGAGAGTTGCATGCCTGTAAATGATTGAGTGCAAGCGCTTCGATTTGTTTGTTTTTTACAAGATTCAGCGCTATATAAATTCCATATATTATTATTATTATTACTGCATTGCCAGACATAGCTAGCTTCAGTTTAGTTTATTCCTTTGACCTTTTATCATTTGATTATTTTTTTCTTACTTTGTGAGTAAGTCCTAGCCTTAGCATTTTAATTAACTTACTTTCTTGGACTTGCATTCGCTGCTGAGTCACAATGCTCCAGATAATGAGAAGAGGGTTGAGAGCAGAGTTTAGTGGTAGCACGAAAATGACCAGTGCATCATAGAACGTGTTGAAAGCAGTAAGCCCTTGTGAAGTCATCGTCATGACCATTCCAAAAGAAAACCAGCAAACAGCATCTGTGACAGCCACCTTCCCCATAAGGTGTGCAGAGGAAAAATACAATCTCTGTGTGTGCTCCACCAGTATCCTGTACTTTGGTAATCGTCTGTAGACAACACACTGACCAGCCACAATCATTACAGACAACATGAAGTTGACGGTGACTGTGACAGAGAACCAGGTGAATTTTGGATTAGAAATGAAGCGATCTGATAAAGCAAGACGACACAGACCAGACTGACCACAGAGGCCCCAGTGTGAGTGTCCAGGGAAGAATGGTATCAGTGACAACATAATTCCAACAAACCACATCAGTGTACACATCACTGTCGTGGAAATTTTGTCAAATGGTCTCACAGTATCATGGAAACAAAAGAAAATAACATGATTTAACACTGAGAACCAGATGATTAGAACTGACACTTCGCCGGACAGAGAAGAAAGAAAACCAGCTATTTTGCAAGCAACGCTGCTGGTCCATGTCTTTTCATGGTCAATATAGGATCCTTTCAACATGTCATCTGCCACCACAACAATGATGACATGTATGCCCATACACATATTGACAAACTGTAAGTGGGCACAGTATATTGTACATGTTTTTTCAAACATCTTTCTGGCTGCAAGTGCAGCTATGAAACATACTACATTTCCAAAAGTAGCAAACACAGATATCAGCAGAAAGAACATCTTAAGCACATCACTTGCTATCAGTTTTTGTAAGGAGAAAAAAAACCCTGAGGTTTACATTTTTTAAAGGGGTTTGGTTTTTAGAAAGTACTTCGGGCAACAAAACCTTTTTGTGAACAACATTCAATTTTTTGAAACCTGTGAAAAATCCACGGGAAAATGATGTTTGGATTCCTTGCATGACATTTCAGCAGCCGGTAAACCTTTTTAAAACCCTTCATCCAAATATTTCAAGTAGAGACAGAAACGTTAATATAAATCCAGGGGAAATACAGGGACATTCTGTGCTCATTTTGAATGGGTTTCTGACATATCAATTTTTTGTTAGGCATAATGTAATGCTTTTGTTTGTCCACCTCATGTGACTGAGAGGGTTTTTTTTCTCAGATACATTCTGCAGATTCTGTGTGCCAACAAAGTGGTCACGTTTATAATGTGAAAGCATTTTTGAAACTCCATAGTCTAAATTTTGGGTAGTTTGACCTCTGAAACATTGAAATAGAAAAAGTGACAAATGAGATAGTGAGTAAACATTTTTTTGAAAAACCCTGCAGTGACATCCTGGAAAACCCTGTGGCATCCAGGTACCGCAGTGAGGGAAAACTTCAGCAAGAAAAGGCACCACCTGAAAAGTGTGACCTTCACATAGGCACCTTCAGGGAAGTGATCATGTCACACATCATTCATCACTCCTGGGACACTGACCCCGCCACACACAGGGGACTCCATGTAAACAACACTCGGAAGCTCGACACTGGTACACCAGAGCATGCCCCACCCTCACTCCCCGTTTATTTTCTCCATCAGGCTCAAAAATCCATTGCCCGGTGTAATGGAAACAGTTGACTGGTTTTGATGTGCGAGGAATGGCGTCAGGGCAAGGGTCACTGGCGTCATTATATGGTATGTGAAGAAACCAGTGCCATTTTAGGGGATAAAAGTTGGGGGGATTTTTTCCCCTGCTTTCAGGAACTGTGCACATAAGGACATTGACTCCCCTTTAAATTTTTAGGACAAACCCTTTTCAGAGCATCCCAAAAGTTAATATTTATTGCAGCGGACTGGGCGCACATACGACCATTTAGCAATGAAAACCAGTGAACAAGGATGTCCAGAAAGACTCACACTTTGTCAGGACAGTCCTGTCGGAAATCACCACCAGTGTGTACTGCACTGTTCCTCCTTCACCCCCCCACCCGAACAAGGGGTAGGTCAGCTTCCCAACAAGAACATCTTGGTCCCCTGTGCAGTGCTGGTGTTTTGAGAAGGGATGACTGTAAACTCCAAATTTTGAGCGTTTCGTTTCTGCAATGAACATGGATAACAGTAAAAAGTATGTATGGCATGAATTTTTTGCACATTAATAAAATTGCCCCGGTGCTGTAGAGACGTTTTTTAAATGAATTCAATTAAATAGTTTATGTGGGGATGAAATTTCATTTGAGGGAGGGATTTTTTTTTCACAAGAGCGTATTTGGGAATCAGGGTAAAATCCTCAAAAAATAAGAGGGGGGAAAAAAGGTGATTGGAATTTTTTTTGAATTTTGTGTATAGTAAAAATTTGTCTGCCAGGGGACGGGCTTTTGTAGATCATTGTGCCATCAGCCCCTTTTTTTAAAATTTTAACGGGATGTAAAAGGGGTGAGTTTTGCCACCTTGGGGGAAAATCCAGTAAAAATTTCTATTGTGGGAAACTTTCTGAAAAGAGTAAGGGACCCTTCTATTTCCCCCGGGATTTTTTATTGAGGCCAACTTCCCCCATTCCCTTTAAAAACCTGTAGGCCCAAAAATTTTCTGAGTTTTAAACGATCTTTGTGAAGAAAAAGCATCGACATTTTTTCCTGTATTGTCCCCCCCTTTACTTCCGGGGATAGCCAGGGGGCGTGTTGTCTCATCACGCCCATCCCCCACTTGGGGGTTTTTCGGGTTGTGTCCAGGTAGGGCGAAAATTGAGGTAAATTTTTCAAACTGGCCATTTTAAAAAAAACCCTGGGTAATTTGGTCAGGTTTGCTATAACAGAGAGACCGGCAAAGTAAGTTTAAGAAAATTGATAAAATCCAGGGCCAGAAACTGAAAGCCCACCGGAAGATGCGGGGGTCTCTACAACAGACGCTGGAAAAAACTGTTGTTGGTTAGGTGTACGGGCCTTTTTTGTAGATGTTTTTGGGGGTTCTTGGTATATCTTTTTTTTAACAGACAAAAACCCCACAAAAGTAGGACTTTTACTTGTTGAACTTTAAAGGGAGAATAACAAAAAAAAGGGTCACATTTATGTTGACCTTAAACTGAGTGTTTGGGTGCCCGTTAGGAAAAAAGACACAGTCAGCCCAAGGGGAAAGTGATTTACCCACTAAATTGTACCGTTTGTTGTTTCAGAAAGGGGGTTTTTCCCAAGGGGACTGTAAACCCGGGCCAAACACACACCCTTTCTTAGAAATTGAAGTTTCAGAAATTGTACTCCCAAAAATAAAATTGCAACTTGTTCGATAAAAAATCAAATCTAAAAATGTTTCCCAGTGCCCAAAGAGTCACACCACAGTCCCAAATTTTTGGCGTCAAAAACCGGGCATACTTTCCCGGTGCTCCCCTCCAAGGCATTTTGCAAAAAACCTGGTGGAACCCTTTTGCACACTCCGTACCCACTCCCCTGCCTTCCCGAAAATTTGGGCCCAAAGTTTCCCTTTGTTTCCCACCCCTGCCCCAAACTGCCCTGTATGATCGTCGTTTTTGGGGGGGTTTTGGTTCAAAAATATTCAACCCCCGGGGAAAAGATGGCTTTTTCGGTGTTGACTAAAAAAGCTTTTTCAAATTGGTGGGGGGACATTTTTGGGTCCCCTTTCTTCTTTGGGCGCACACTTTTTACCCAAGGGGGCAGGGGAAATTCCCAAACCCTCTGCTTCTTTTTTCTGTTTTCAGTTTTTTGTCCCCCTTTTTTTCCCTGTCTTCTGTTCTTTTTTGGTTTTTTTTAATGTCTTCTGTTTTTGTCTCCTGTTTTCCTGTTTTTGTTTTTGTTTTTATTCTTCTGTTTTTGTCTCCTGTTTCCGGTCTTTTTTTTCCTTTTGTTTTTTTTATGTTTTTCTGTCCCTTTTTTGGGGGTTTTTATGTTTTCTGTTTTTTGTTTTCCTTTTTCTTTTTTTCCTTTTCCTGTTTTTTTTTTTTGTCTTCTTTTCTCCTTTTTGGGGTTTTTTATGTTTCTGTCTCACCCTTTTTTATCTTCTCTTTTAAACGTCTTCGGGTTTTCCTGTTTTTTTTTTTATGTATTGTTTCTTTGCCTTTGTTTGTCTTCTGCCCCCTTGTCTTCTCTTTTTACTTTTGTCTCCTGTCTCCTGTTTAATGTCAAATTTTTCCCTGTCTTCTGCTATCTTCTTTTCTGCCATGCTCAAAGTCTCTGTTACTGCCCTGTGAAAACCCAAATTAATCAAAAGGCCCTCTCTAAAGAATTCTTTTTTAAAAAAACCCCAAAAACTGTGCAAAGGAAGCACATTTTAAAAATTTGATTTTAATCATTGCTCTGAAAAATGCGGAATCCCTGCCCTTTTGTGAATGTTTTTTTTCCCTGACTATTTAAAACCTTAGTGGGGCCTGGGGGTACCCCTTAAAAAACAAAATTTGGGGGGCATGCTTTTTTTTTGTTGTTTTTTTGGTTTTTGTTTTTTTTATTAAAAATTTTTCACGTTTTCCAACTGGAAAGTTTAGGGGCCTGTTTCCACAAAGCAGAAAAGGTTTTAACTTGCCCCTCCAGATGCCGTTGTTCATCTTGCTTAAACGTCTCCCCCCAAAAGGCCCGGGGATGGGGGGGGGAGGGTACCGAGTTAACTCCAGGGCAAAAAATTCTCCTTTTCCGGACAGGATCTGGGGGGGGCGAACCCTGCACTGTCGGGGAAAGACTCTTTCAGGTCATTGTGTCAAGCACACCGTCTGCACTTGATTTTTATATAACGACAACAGCTATGCACAGTTGGAGTGGCTGGATGCCTTTATGTGCGTGTGTGTGTTTGTGT
>JAQIHA010001928.1:0-2500 GCA_028751875.1 Rapana venosa | reverse complement strand
TGAGCAGACTCCAGATGGACATCGTCTTCACTCACTTCACTCATCCCTTGGTCGGGACGACCGTTGGGGTACCCGCACGGACGCTGCAAGTGGACCGCCAAATGGTTCTGTCCTGGGCTCCTTTCAGGAGGTTTGGTACAGTGAGGCCGGTCCACTCCTTGATGTTGGATATCCAGCTTTTGCGTGGTCGTCCCTGCCTCCTTGCTCCTTCCACCATTCCCTGCAGGACTGTCTTTGACAGGCTGTTATGCCTTGTTGTGTGGCCAAACCATTTCAGTTTCCTCCGTTTGCTGTACTAGCAATGGTTCTTGTTTGCCAGCCAGTGCCTCGATCTGCTGCAGACGTAGTCATTGGTTTTACGGTCTCTGTAGGTGATGTTCAGGATCCGCCTGAGGCACTTCATCTCAAAGGCTTGAATTCGACGATCTAGATCGGCAGTGTGTCCATGCTTCACAGCTGTACAAGGCAATGAATGTGACGAGTGCCTTGTAGAGTCTGACCTTAGTGTGGGTTCTGATGTTATGGTTTCTCCACACTTTCGCCAGCTTAGTCATGGAGGAGAGTGCCATAGCAAGTCTGATCTTCACCTCTTGTGTGCTCGTACCTTCTTTGGTGATGACTGCTCCAAGGTACTTGAAAGTTTCTACCTCCTCTAGTGTCTCGCCACTCATCTTGATGCTGGTGAGAGTGGTTGGTGTAGTACTGTTCACTAGGATCTTGCTCTTTTCCGTGCTGATCTCCATACCGTGGGCATTGGCTGATGTTTCCAGTCTGGTGGTGAGATCCTGGAGTTCTTCTTCACTGCGGCCCATGAGATCGATATCGTCTGCGAATCGAAGATTGCAGACTGGCCTTCCTCCTATTGTGATTGTGGTCTTGAAGTCAAGGAGGGCCTCCTGCATGATGTTCTCCAGGAACACGTTGAAAAGAACGGGGGATAGCGGGCAGCCTTGTCGAACTCCAACTGAAGTCCGGAAGAACTCCCCGATTTCTCCACCCATGAGGACTGCACTGTGGGAGCTGTATACAGCGCCTGGATGACTTGAATCAGATCCTCGTCGAAGTTATAGTCTCTCATGACTTGCCACAGAGCTTCTTGCCACACTCGGTCGAAGGCCTTCTTGAAGTCAATGAAGTTGTTGTAGAGCTGTAGTTGATGTTGGAGATGCTTCTCTATGAGCATTCTGATGTTGAAGATCTGCTCGACAGTGCTTCGACCTGGTCTGAATCCTGCCTGTTCTTCTGATAGGATTTCTTCTGCTTGTGGTTTCAGTCTGTTCAAGGCAATGCGTAGCATAACTTTGCTTGGATGGCTTATCAGACTGATTGTTCTGTAATTTTGGCACTTCTCAGGTCTCCCTTCTTTGGAAGTGGAACTATGATGGATTGGGTCCACTGTTCAGGCCACTCTTTGCTGGTCCAGATGCGTTGGAAGATGATTGTTAATGCCTTGATCATCTCTGGGCCTCCGTTCTTGATGAGCTCAGCCGGGATGTTGTCAATCCCTGGTGACTTGCCTCCTTTCAAGGATCTTACTGCTTCTTCTACCTCTTCCTCCAGCACCTGTGTGCTTTCGGGATCTGATGGTCTGGGATCTTGCTCGTGAAGTTTGTTCGGATCAGCCTTCAGCTTGTAGTTGTACAGGTCGCTGCAATGTTCTGTCCATCTCTTCATGATAGTGGCGCTCTCTGTAAGGACTGACACCTCTTTGTCTTCAATAACGGAGGTCTTGGCTGCTGGGACTTGGTTAGTACCTTGATGGTCTGGTACGCCTCCTTGCTGTCTCCTTTCGCCATTGCCTTCTCAACCTTGGAGCATTGTTCTGACATCCAGTTCCCCATGGCCTCGGTCATCTTCTTCTTGATTGACCTGTTGACTGTTCTATACTCTTCGGCCGTTTCTGGTTTTTGTTCTTCTCTGGCTTTAGCTCCCTACGTTGATCGCACAGGTCCAGGATATCGTTGGTAACCCACGGTTGGTTCTTTTTCTTTCTTTTCCAGGATCTCCAGCGCTGTCTCCTGAATGGTCTTGCTGAAGGTCTCAGTGAGGTTGTTGATGTCATCTTGGAGGAAATTCAATGCTGCAAATCTGCCCCTATCTCAGCTTTAAAGATTTCAGCGATTTCGGGGTCCTTCAGCTTTTCCATGTTGAACCGCAAACGGGGATTTCTTCTGGTTCTTGGTCTTCAGCTTGATCTGTAGGGTCATGAGTACCATGTCGTGGTCACTGCCAATATCAGCGCCAGGAAAGTTCTTGTCTGGGCTTTGTTGATGCTCGACTTAAATCGTTTGGGGGCCAAGATGTATCAATCTGGTTATGTATCTTTCCATTTGGTGAGTGCCATTGTCGTTCTTCTTGATGTCTTGTGGGGGTATAGGGTGTTGGCGACAGTAAGATTGTGGCTGCTTGCGAATTCCAAAAGTCTGAGACCTCGTCGTTGGTTTTTTCCACCCCAAAAAACCATTTTCCCCGGCCCCTAAAAAAAAAAATTTTTGGCATT
>JAQIHA010001927.1:0-10200 GCA_028751875.1 Rapana venosa | reverse complement strand
TGGACCAGTCTATTGAGAAGAGCGATCAGTTTTCATTGTATTAGCTTTGAAAATAAATAACCTTACAGAACCATATATTGAAATGAGGGTAACAAGTTATTAGATGTGCGCTGAACTAAAATTTAGATTTAGTTCTCTGTGAAATAACAGTTCATAGTCAAAGATATAGAAAGGTGAGAAAAACTTGATATTGTCCTATGTTGGCAGATTGATTGAAGAGGATGAAGTCCATTTCATTTTTTCTTGTCACAGCACTAGATGACTTAAGAAGAGACTTACATTCTTGAGAAATATTATCGCAGACCAGCTCACTCAGAATGATTTTGCTCCTGTCTTCCAAAAATGAATATGTCTGAAAATCTTGCTGTGTATATCTACAAGTCTTTTGAAAAGGAGAAGTAGTTTGATCTACATAACACAGAAAATCACTGTAGAACATAGGGTGTGTGTTTGTACTAAAATTGTAGTTAGTTGGATTCTGATGTTTGTGTGCTTGAGTATAACATTATTAGATATGTGTCATTTTGTAAACCCCTTCAAATGGGGCTATGGCCTTTCTTGAATAAATATTGTTATCGTTATCGTTATCGTTATCTCTCTCTCTCTCTCTCTCTTTCTCTCCTTCTCATGTGTGCAGACATGTGCTCTTGTGCTCTGTAAAAAAATGTTCATTTTAATATGAACCTATTTCCCAATATATTTCAGTTTAGGAACCTGGTCCTCTTCTATTATGTGGATTGACTGTGCTGTTGGTTTTCTTGAACGGATGTGTCTTGTGAGATATTGGTGAAAAAGTTCACAATGTTTGTTTTCATTTGTCACAACTGATGTCCATTCGCCATCACAGTTGACTGGGCATGGATAGCCTAGTTGAAATGTTAACCTTGAACCCACACTGTTGCTTTGTAAACTGCGTCAGCCACACTGGCTTGTCTACAGATGTGGGGGTCAGTGTGGCCAGCCACCAAAGGGTGTGTTATAGCATGAGGTGTGAAGTGATCTCCAGTTCTGGCTCGCTGGCTTTCTGAGGCTAGGCTAGGCATACCCAATAAGGAAGTGATGTGTGTTTGTGTGTGTAGGCTTCATAGTATTGTGCCCCCTAGTGCCATCACTAGACCCTGTTTGTATTCACTGCTTTTGAGATTGGCCTTTTTTGCTTTAACACCCCCCCCACCCCAATCCCTCCTCTCTAACACCACACCCCCTCCTCTTCTTCCTTCAGTTCCTAGCTTCTACCCTTTATTTCACATAGGCCTAGTATTGTTTGACACTTCTCCTGGTCAGATATAACTTATACTGAGTGTTTCCTATATTTCAAGATTGAGGAACTGTGGGACCAGGGGCCATAGGTTAGAAACAGAACCACCAATCTCCCAGTTTTCACCCCACTCCATCTTATATCTCTTTTCCCTCCCCCAACCCCCCTCACCCCCACAAAAAATCTCTGCTGTTTCACGAAACAACCCAGGGTGACTGGGCACCCAAATAGGACATAAAAATTGACCCAAAAACAGGGTAACTTTTAGAGTCCCTTCAGTGCTCCTTTGGGAGAGTGTCTTCTACAAAGGGCTACATGCACCAATGCAAACAATCAACCGCCTTTACAGCGTTTGTTGGAATGATTTGCTAAACCTAATCGAAACCCATTCCCTCAGTAAAATAGAGACCTAACCAGCATCCCACCACCCTACCTAGTGAAGAACTTTATTAACACTAAAATACATAGTGATTTGTGGAGACTAGAAAACGATCACCATCACCACCTTTTACGCAACAGGTACTGTAACTTGTGCAAGGCAAAACCTGTGCAGAAGAGGGCTAAAAAAAATTCAGACTGATTACAAGCTTGATCCGAGCCATCTTCTGCCTGACACAGAAAGAAGCCCGCCAAACCTGGGAGCGAGAAGGCTGTGCGTGACCTGTCCGAAGTACCTCTACCCCAACCCAAACCTTCCCCCTCTGGCGGAATAATTCTCCAGGACTTCCCCTCCCCATCCAGGAGTCCTGCCCCAACCAGATTTCTCCAATTTATCAATGTCACCACCAGCCCACCACCCAGTCCTGATGTACCACTGTGTGATGCATCACCACCCTCATCCCCACCAGTTGAGCAGCCAGCCCAGGTAACTTCAGCAGAGGGGAACACAACACAAACCACTCCACCAAACACAGCACAAACACCACATTCACACCCTGTGCAGACGCAAGTTATCCATCACTCAACAGTAAGCAGTCCATCTAACATTCAGTCCAAAAACAGCACACAAAACACACTCATCCATACTGTGCAACACGTCGCACCATCAGTTACCCGCTCTCACCAAAAATCACATCACTTTCCTCATTTCCTGTGCAAACAAACACTTACCCAAACATCACAACGACTGAAGCAAAAGATACACTCACTGTCTTGCTCAATCCAAAAAACCACCAAAGCATAGGGTTCCCTCACCAAAACTAATCTCACACTGCAAACAGAAAACCACAGCTTGAAGTCAGAACCCACGAAACTGAAACGCTAACTATCAAAAGCACACACACACAAACACTCAACCTCACACACGCAGTCAGACAAAGAAGAGGATTCCTTACTATCATCCTTCCCTACCACCAACAGATTTTCTCTTCTCTACCACTACGACGAAAACACAAATCAATGTACACATGAAAACACTGACCAGAAGCCAACTCCACCTGACTCAATTACTTCACTACAAACCATGGACAATACTGTGAACATCAACAACCAAACAGACTCTGGCAAACAAGCATCCGACATTACTGAAGAAATCAACAACCAAGCCACAAGCAACACTGCCAACACTATCAGCATCAACAGTCAAACAGACTCTGGCAAACAAACCCGTGACAACACCGAGGAGAAAGCCCCAAACCCAAATGTTTGGATAACAGTCCCTCAAAGAAAAAGAAAAGACAAACTGCAATCACACATTTCTGAAGTACCTCAGACTACTACCAACAACATCCTCACACCAGGCCAACAACTAGCAGTACAAAGAGTACACTCCAGCACAACGAATCTCATCCTAGGTGACTCAGTGACATGACACATCAAGCCAGATATTCTATATTACAAAGGCAGAAGTCAAAACATCAGCATCTCAGATCTCACAGTTGATGACCTTATTCATTGGCTTCAACACATTTCCCGCAACAAAGAAGTACAGCACCTCATTTTTCATACTGGAATCAACACATGCAAACATACATCCATCACAAACAATAAATGGACACAACTTATCAGAAATATCAAGCATGTGTTCCCCCAAGCCAGGCTGCTGGCATCGTCCATTATCCCCCCAATGGGACGACATCCTCTAAAAAAGACCGTCAATTTATCCAATATGTCCCTTGCCAAAGTGTGTTCTGCAGAAAACATCACGTTTGCAGACCACACTGCCATATTTACAACTGCTAGTGGGGCCCCATCAAAGATTTATATTCTGACCCTTTCCATCCCAGCCCCAAAGGTACAGACAGGTTAGTGTACAGCCTCAAATACACCGACCCCCGACACCAACGACAGCCTCTCCTGACAACCCCAACTACACGGCCCACTGACGTACAGAGGAGGCAACCCTTACCTCTGCTTCAAAAAGGTATCATGTCCCTGGATACCCTTTTTCATCGTGGATGTCAGGACGCCAACCTACCCCTCAACCCCTAAATGACGGTGTCTGGGCCAACAGACAAACCCTCCCACGTCTACGATATGTGACGACCCTACCTCCTCCCCACCGCCAGCCCCCACCCTACCCAGCAGTGTCCGCCACCAGACTTCACCCAGCTCCAACTTTTCTGTCTAGTGGTTTTGTGAGTTTCTTCAGGATGCCGTATGCCTTTTTACTGTTGCCCACTTTCATGCCCTTTTCGATCTCATCACATTGGCCCCCTGTATTCTTTGGGGTTTTTTGGGGAAAGACGGGTTTTTTGGTTTCCCGGCTTTTTTGGGATCGAGGGGGGTCCAAAAAATTGGTCTTTTGGTTTATATGGTAATGGTTTTTTGGGTTTTTTTGCCTCAACCCCCCAAACGGGGGTCCCTTTTCCCCCTCTGGTTTTTCGGACTACCTCTTTAAAAGTTGTTTTTTGGGGGAGGGTAAATTTGGAGGGGTTTCATTTTTTCCAAGGGGGGGTTTTTTATTGCCCAAAAAACTTTCCACCTAGTTTAAAGCTTGGGGGTTTCCCCCCCCCGGACATCATGACTTTCAGTTTGTCCACGCCCAAATTTTTACGGGGTTTGCGGTGTTTTTTTTTTTTCTTCAGCTTCTTTTTGGGAATACCAGCAGAACCAAAGTGCCGTGTTCGTGCCTATGTCGGGCCCCCCGGGAAAGGGTTCTTGGGTTCGGGGCTTTTGTTTGTTTGGATTTAAAGCCCCCGGTGGGTGTTAAAAAATTGAAATCTATTTGGGTTATGGTCTTGCTTTTTTGGCCAGGCCAGGTTGTCCCCCCCTTTGGGGACTCTTTGTTGGGGATAGAGGGGTTTTTTGGCCCGGGTTTTAAAAGTTTTTTTGGGTGCTTTGGGAAAAACTCCAGAAAAAATTTAGTCCCTGTTCTTTGGGGCCTTCCGGGTTCGAAACTGAAAACTGTTCGGGGCCCCTTGGTTGGAAAGGGACGTCGGGGACCTTTTGGCTTTTTTTAAAAATTTAAAAAAACCCCTTTTGTTTGATGATGTGTTTTTTTGGGGTATTTCAAAAGGGTTTTCTCTTCAATTCTTCAAAAAATTTCCCTCTCCTTTTCATTGCATGGTCAGTGAGGGTTTGAACTTAGATTGAAATGATGGTTTGGATTTTTTCTTGGGGTTGGGCCCCAAAACCCCTTCGGATGCTGATAATCCTGCTGGAACCCGGTTTTGTAAAAGTTTGATAATGCCCCCATTTTCCCTTTCCTTTTGAAAATAAAGGGCCACCCCTGTTGGTAAAGTTTCTTTGCCAAACTGTCCCAGATCTTGTTCCCCTTTCTTAAATTTCTTTTTTATACTGTTTGTTTTAATATTTTTGTTTTTCAACAATTTTCATGTGTTTTCCCCTTTTATTATCTAATAGGATTTTGAAAGGGGTTGAAAAACCCACAGTAGCGCCATCCAACCTGTTCCTATTGCGTGAGGAGCCCTTTGGTATTTTTTGGCCCTTTTAAAAACCCAGAAAAGTGGGTTTTGGGGTTGGGTGTTAAAACTTTGCAAAAACAAGGGATTTTGTCTGTTTTTTACATCAGACACTATCTTCTGATTTACAACACTTTGGGAAACTTCCGGCAATACCGGGGGAATCTTGGGTTCAACAAAAACCCATTTTATACCCGGGGGACTGGGCAGAAAAAAAACGGTAACGGGAAAATTGTTTTGATTTCATATAAAAACGAAAAAACCTTTTTACCGGGTTCAAAAAGGGAAACCCAGATACAATATTCCCCAAGACCTATTTTTAAAGGGGAACTACCAGAAAAAGGGTGCCCTGAAAATTGACCGCTGGTGGGTGTTTTATGCAGGGCATCCCGTTTTTTGCTGGGTTTGGGGGTTTCTTTCGTAATTTTTAAAAGGGTTCGGGACATGACATTCGGGAAATGGCTGGGTGAATGGTCACCCAAAATGAGAAAGAAGGGATGTACCTATCGGTATCTTCCGCTTTTTTACACAGACTTCAGCACATGTTTCCTTTTGTCTTTTTTTTTTTTTTTTTTCCTTTGGGATGAGATATAAACCGGGCCCCCCGGGGGTCCCCCGGGTTTAAAACGAAAGCAGAACCTCTTGCCACAGAAAAAAATACCTTTTCCGTTTTTTGGGTTAAAGAGTAAAAATTGTGTTTAAAATGAAAAACCCAAAAACTTATATACCCCGTTTTTTTATCTTGCACGGGACGACCCAAAGCGTTTTGCATTAAAATCTTTTTTTACCCCAGTCATGAACCCTTTAGAAAAGTAATAGTTTTAACAAGTAAAAAATTGCACACACACACACACACACCCCAAAAACTCCAAAGGTTTTTTACATTTTAAAAAGGGGGATGGAATCTTTAGCTTTTTGGGAAAAGCATGGATAGCTAGGGAAATGAAACGGAGGGGAAAAAATTTCTTAGGTTTTAAAAAAAAAATTTGTCTTGGGGGTTTCCGAATTTAAAAGGGGTCCCCAAGAAGGCCCTTTTTGGCGAAGAAAAGATGGGGAAACCATTTTCCCCCCAACCCCCCCATTTCCCCCCTTTTAAAACCAAAAACCCCCCCCAAACCCCCCCCCACCCCCCAAATTTATTTTTAATTAAAAAATTTTCTAAAAAAATTTTTAAACACCCCTAAAAAATTTCCCCCCCAGCAACAAACCCCAAAAATTTAAAAAAATACAAAAAAAAAAAGGTGGGGGGGATGACTTTTTTCCCCAGCGAAGGGTTGGAGGGGGGCTTTTTGTTGGAAAGAATTCAAATTTTTTTTTTTAACAAAAGGGTATTTTTGGTTTTTCTTTATTTTTTATTCTTTTTGTTGGCACGGCCCCCAGCAAGGGGGTTTTTAGACCCGCGAATTGGGGTTGTTGCCCCCCCCGGGGTTTTTTTTTTTTCCGTTTTTTGGGAGGACATTTTTTCCCAGCCAGGAAGTTTTTTGTTGGGGGTTTAAAGAAGGGAAGGTGTGGTTAAAAAAAAAAGTTTTGCTGGAAAAGACCAGCCAAAAAAAGGAAAAAAATTCCAATATTTTTAAAAAAAAAGACGTTCCCCAAAAAGGAAAATTGGGAAAAAAGTGACCCCCGGGGTTTTGTTTGGTTGGTTTTTTTGGGAAAAGGAAAAATTTTGGAATTGCACTAAAATTCCGCCTTTAATTGTGGCGGATTTGGGAAAGGCCTGGGGAAAAATAAAGTTTTTGGGGCCCAATTAAAAAAGAGTGTTTTGTTTTTTATAATGACCCAAAAAAGATACCTTTAAAATGCTAAAAAGTGGATAGGGGGGAAATTTTTTTGGTTTTTGCCTTGCCGAATTCTTTTTGAAGCTTTTGTAAGGGAAAGAGTTTGTTTTTGGGCCCAACGAAAAATTTTCTTGTGTTAAGGGAGTGGGGTTAAAACCCTTTTGGGGGTTTCCTTTTTCAAAATTTTTTAAAAATAACTTGAAAGGGGTTAAGGGCCAAAACCTTTTTTCAAGTAGGGGGGGAAGGGGGGATTTTAAAAGGTGGTTTTAGGGGTTAAGAAACCCTGGGGGGATTTTTGGCATTAAGTAAGGGGGATTGGGTTTGGGTTTCGGAGCCGGGTTTTATATTTTGGGGGACAGTGGGGGCGGTTTTTTGGATTTGGAAAAGAACAGGGCCGGGAACTGTTTCCCTGGGGGACTCCCTTCCGTCTGGGCAGGTACGGGATAAATCTTATTTACTGTGATGTGGGCCCTTTGGGTGTCCGGTAGGGAACGATGACAGAATTGACAAAAACGCTTTCAAAACGGGGATTTTAAATGAAAAAAAAAAGCACATAAGTGTTTTTCCCTTTAAATCCCAAATAAAAAAAAAAATAATTAATTAAAAAACCCACAAATTTTGGGTTTTTAAGGGGTGACAGATAAAGACGGGCCTGGGATTCGGATAAATCCCCGTCCCATGCGGGGCCCATGTCCACTCATTATGTCTCAGAATTTTACGATCCCCTTTTCCATTTTAAACCCGCTAAACACCAAAAATAATTTTTAAATTTAAAAATGGGCATGGATTTTTTGCCCAAACGGGGAAAAAAAAGGGTTTTAAAAATTTTTTCTTGAATGTAAATTTAAATTTTTTTTAACAAAAATTTTTTTTGGGGATTTAATTTGAGTTTTTCCATTTTTCTCATGATTTATTCTTTTTTTTTACTTTTAAACCAAAAAGTTATCTCATCAGGGGGGGGATATTTGGGTTTGGGGGAAATTTGGAGGGTTTAAAAAAGGAAATTTTTTTTTCATGTGTTAAAAAAAGTTCAAGTTGAGACAAAAAAAACACTGGGGTTTAAATTAAAAACGAAAACAATAATTCATTTGGGGGCCTTTAAAGGGAACTATGTTAATTTGTTTGTATATTCCCCCTTCTGATTCTTACATTTTGAAAAAAAACACAAGATTTTTAGGGCTTAGTTTTTTTGGGTTTAGCAGTGTTTTTATTTAGATTTTTTCAGAATGAAATTAGGGAGGGATTTGGGGAAAATTACTGAAAATGGGGGGGATTTAAATGCCCCCAAAAACAGCTTTGTGAAAATTTAAAAGTTTAGATGATGATTATGAAAAATTTTTAAAAAAAATTTCTAATCATTATCCTAGGGGGAAAAAAATTACCCAGAATTTTACATAATATGCAACAAATTTTTTTGGCAATCAGTGATTGAGATTTTAAACAGTTTGACTGTTTTAATTTTAAAAAATGTAAGGGTCTTGTGACCCAGGGCTTTGATAAAAGCTATAATAACATAATAATCATAAAAAATTTTGGAATTTATATGCGCTGAATCTTGTAAAAAAACAAAAAACAAATCAAACGTTTTCACTCAATCTTTACAGGTAGCAATACCCTTAAACATAATGAGCAAATATTTCAAACCCATCGCGGCCACGCACGCACACGACCCACACACACACACACACCCAACCCCCACAAAACCCAAACAAAACACACACCACACACACACACACACACACACACACCACACACACCCCACACAAAAACCCAGGGAAAAACCCTTTTAGAAAGAAAAAAGATGCTTTAAAAATTAGGAGAGATTTGGGGGGGGGAAAAAGTATCAGGTAGGAAAAAAAGGTTTTTTGAGGCTGGTTTTGAAGGAATCAAGTAAAGGGTTTTTAACAAGGAAAGAGAGGTATTCCAGTGGATGGACCAGAAACAGAGAAGGGCGAGGGCCCCAACAGTGGTTTTTTTTTGAACTGGGTGTTTCGAAACAAAAAAGTATCTGGGGCTGAACGAAGGGAACGGGAGGAGTGACGGGTGAAGCCCAAACGAGTAAGGGGGTGCAATTGGGGAAATTGAAAAAGAGGGTATTTATTTTATACTCCAGTTTTGTGAGAAAGGCAAACCCGTGAAGAGATCGCAGAAGGGATGATGTGTTCAGATTTTTTCTTTCTAGGACCTCGAGCTGCAGAGTTTTTTATGGTTGAAGGAGTGGGTAGATGAAGCTGGTAGGCCACCAAAAGAGAAATCAGTAGTTAAAAAGTGAAAGAATAAAGAGTGACAAGCTTGGAAGTTGCAAACAGTGGAAAAATACTTAGAAAAAGCGCTTATGCGCCCTAAATTTATAGTAGCAAGCTGGGGTCTGGGTGAGAATTTTTCAAGAGATGTGTTTTTCAAGAACACTCCTAAATACTTACAAAATTGGACAAAGGAACTGACGTATTCCGAATTCTATGAAATTTTTTTTGGGTAAGGAAAATTAGTTGGGTCCCCATGAGCATGACTTCGGTTTTTTCGGCATTAAGTTGTAACTTGTTCGAGTCATCCCGTTTTTAATGTCTTTAAGCAGTAGGACATATTTTCAGGGGGGAAGGCAAAATTTTTAAAAATTCGCCACGAATTTTTGTATATCGGCCTTGAAATGGGATCAATAGGGTGGGTTTTTTATTATATTTTAGAGGGGGGCAGTGTAAGAGTAAAGGAACAGGGGCCCCCGGATGATCCCCGCGGGACTCCAATTCCATTTTTATAGTTTTTGATTGAAATTTTGTTTTCAAAACTTTGGGAAACCGGCTGGGTATGAAAAACCCGGGGAGGGCAACCACCGCCATGCGCAGTGGTAGCGCTTTGGGTTTTGGGCGGGAAAGGGCGCGGTTCGATTCCCATAAAAGTCATAGGGGTTTTTCGGACTCCTGCCCGGGTCCTACCCAGATGGGGTTCGCTGGGGCCATGGGGAAAACTGGGACCCCCCAGTCAAGCTTATCCACTTTAAAGGATGCAGTTTGAGATGTTGCTCAAATTTCCTGACCCCCTCTGCAGGTGCTGTATCTTCGGGCCCCGGGTTTCCCGAGATATATTTTGATATAAGCGTAGGTACAACCCCGTCAAGTAGTCCCAAAACATACACTTCCACAGCAGCCATTACCCTCCTCATTGTCATTGATCTCATGCAATAAAAAAATTTTTTTCCTCTGATTTTTGGGGGTTCCATTTTTTTTGGTCCATGGTGACCAATGCGGTTTGCCCATACACTTCTGTGCCGTGGGATTTTTTGTCAAAGCCTTTTTGGGTTGGA
>JAQIHA010001926.1:0-10206 GCA_028751875.1 Rapana venosa | reverse complement strand
GTTTTTTTTTGTGGTTTTCAGGGCTTAATGTCTTCTATAGTGTGTTATTCAGTGTGTGTAGATGTCTATATATGATGTGTTATTCAGTGTGTGTAGATGTCTATTATATGTTTGTGCTATTCAGTGTCTGTAGATGTGTATGTAGGAGTCTATTATATATTGTGTTATTCAATGTCGTAGGTGTTTATGTTAATTATGATGTGTTATTCAGTGTCTGTAGGAATCTATTATATGATGTGTTATTCAGTGTCTGTAGGTGTGTATGTAGGAGTCTATAATATGATGTGTTATTCAGTGTCTGTAGGTGTCTAATATATAATGTGTTATTGAGTGTCTGTAGATGTCTATTATATGATGTGTTCAGTGTCTGTATTTGTCTACTATATGATGTGTTATTCAGTGTCTGTAGGTGTTAATGTAGGAGTCTATTATATGATGTGTTATTCAGTGGCTGTAGATGTCTTTTATATGATGTGTTATTCAGTGTCTGTAGATGGCTATTATATTTGATGTGTTATTCAGTGTCTGTAGATGTCTATTATCTATCTGTCCTGTAGTCTGACGACCGTGGGGGCAACCTCAAAAACTGAACAACCAGTTACCTCCATTCCTCTCTCTGTTCTGTCTTTCTCAGGGTTTTGTTGAGTTCTAGGCCTGTCCATTTGCTGATGTTATCCTCCCAGCTCTTCCTTGGTCTGCCTTTTCTTCTTCCTCCTTGGACAGTGCCTTGTAAAACTGTCTTTGCAAGTCCTTTGGATCTTGTGACATGCCCATACCATTTAAGTTTACGCTTTTTCACGATCGTTAGAAGGTTCTCATAGGGTCCAATGGTTTGCTGGATTCTGTTATGCACGCTTTCGTTGCTTATGTGGTCTTTGTAAGAGATGCCAAGGAGTCTCCGAAAGCATCTCATCTCCACCGCCTGTACTCTTCTCTCCAAATCGCAGTCAGGGTCCATGATTCACAGGCATACAGAAATATGGATATGACAAGGGAGCGCATTAGTCTGATCTTGGAGATAAGTGAGATATTATTATCTCTCCAGATGGTGTTTAGTTTTGACAAAGCTGTTATTGTCTGTGCAGTCCTGCATACTACTTCTGGCTTGGATCCCTGGTCTGATACAATGGCTCCCAGGTACTTGAAGCTTTGAACTTTTCCAGCTTCTGGTCATTAACCCTGATATCAGTGCAAAAGCCGTTTGTGTTATTAGTCATCAGTTTGGTCTTCTCTGCAATGATTTTCTTCCCATGCTGTATTTTTTGGAGGCCTTATTCAGGTTTTCTGTTAGGCTGGCAAGCTCTTTTTCTGGATGCTGCTATTCCATCAATGTCATCGCAAAGCGATGTTTGTATCTTTCTCTGCCACCAATGCTGGAAAAAACTGATCCTTCAAAGATTTTCAGTGCATAGCAAAGATTCTCCTCAAGGAAGAATTTGAAAAAGGTGAGAGTAGACAGCCGCTGGGCCTAACTCAACAGTTGATCGAAACCATTCTCCAATGTTAGTTGTTGTAGAATACTGCACTGGTGGCCTCGCTGTAAGCTGTTTGAAGACTCTGATCAGGTTTTTTATATTTGCATTTGGATCTGTACAAATACAAGGTGCCCCAAAGCTCATGCCAACACCTAGTCAAATGCCTTCTTAAAACGATAATACGAGGTAAAGGTCTGTTGTGTGAAGTACCGCTCACATAGTATTCTGAGGTTGAATATCTGTTCTGTTGTGCTGCGCCCTGCTCTGAAACCTGCTTGTTCCTCAGCAATGATGGTCTCTGCTTGTGGCTTCAGTCTATTCAATATTATCTGCAGCATGACCTTGCTTGGGTGGCATATGAGGCTGATTGTGCGGTAATTATGGCATTGTTGTAGATTTCCTTTCTTGGGGAGGGTGATGATGAGTGACTGCGTCCATGGTGTTGGCCATTTTCCTGTCTGCCAGATCTTGTTGCAGATTCTTAGTAGGGCGCTGATCATGGCTTCCCCTCCAGCTTGAACCAACTCAGCTGGAATGTTGTCAGCCCCTGCTGACTTCCCCTTTTTCAGCGATCTGACCGCTGTTTCCACTTCTTCTCGGAGGATAGGGTGACTGTCTGTGTCTTTGCTTGCGGAACATTAAGGACTTCTGGATCTCTTGCGGTTCTATAGTTATACAGGTCAGAGCAGTATTCTGTCGATCTGTTCAGAATATCCTGGTCGTCAGTGAGACATTTCCCATTTTTGTCTTGGATTGTTAAACCTTTTCCTTGTTTTGTGCTAGTCAGGTCTTTCACCAGCTGATATGCTTTCTTGCTATTGTTTTTCTTGGTGTTCTCTTCAATGTCTTGGCACTGTTCACCGATCCAATTCTCTTTTGCCTCCGTCATGGACTTCCTGATTCTTTTTTTGACTGCCCTATATTGTTCTGCTCTTTCTTTTGTTTCATTTTTCTTTTTCTTCAGCTCTCTACGCTTGTCGCATAGTTGTAGAATGTTAGGTGTGACCCATGGTTTTTTGACTGGTCGGTGTTTGCCAAGAAGCTCGCTTGCTGTTTCAGTCACTGCTGTATTGAAACTATTCGTCAGTGTATCTATGTCTGAGTCTATCACAGTGAGTGCTGCAAACTTTCCACCTATCCTTGCTTGAAAAATTTCTAATATCTCTGGGTCCTTCAGCTTCTCGAGGTCAAATTTGACCCTGATGTTGTTCCCCTTGTGGATTTTCTTTAGACGTAGTGGGAAAGTCATCATCACACGATCATGATCACTCCCTATGTCTGCTCCTGGAAAACTTCGTGTCTGTGCGATGTTAACGCTAGACTTAAACCGTCTTTTCACCATGATGTAATCTATTTGGTTGTGGTGTTCTCCATTTGGGCTATGCCATGTCGATTTTCTGGATTTCTTGTGTGAGCCAAGTGTATTCACTAGCTGGAGGTGGTTGTTACTGGCAAACTCCAGGAGTCTAAAGCCTCTTTCATTTGATTGGTTATTACAATGTGGCCCACAAACGCCCTCCCAATCTTTCCATGGATCTTCTCCTACCTTCTCCTACCAACAAATTAAGTTATTCAGTGGCTGTAGATGTCTATTATATGATGTGTTATTTAGTGTTTGTTGATGTCTATGATATGAGGTGGTGTCCTCAATTTTACGTCTGTTCACTTAAAGTGATATTAGACGATGGAGGCAGGGGGGGATTGGGGGGAGGGGGCAGCATAATGAGATAAGGGCTTTAAGTAGAAGAGATAGGTGTTGGTATGAATGCACATTAAAAGACTATTCCAATCTATATAAATAGTATGTTGCAAAAAACATGGCATAGAACTACAAAATTTAACAAAAAGCCACAACAATTGAAAAATACTCTAATGTTGGAAAACAAACAATTTTGAACTACTTGTAACGGCAGCTGTGAAACAAGCAAAATGTAGATTCCGACAACCATACTTTACAAAAAAGAGAATACTGGGGATTGCATTAGAGACAAGGCTATCTCACATAATAACTCTGGATTGGTTATAACTTCCTGCAGAGACTTATCTTGAAATGATGGTAAAAACGTTTTTAAACCTTGACATTGATACAGAACATGAACATTAGAAAATTTGTCACAGCATATACATTGTATATTTTTGGCAAATTTTGCTCGAAAAGGCATTTAATTTCAATCTGTAGATTAGAGGAACAATTTTTCTAGTACAGGATTTTCGAAAGCCGTACTGAGTGCAAAGAATGTTGTCAATATCCAGAACTGAACAAGTATGCTGGGGATAACCAGCCTCTTCCTGTTTCTTTTTCACATGTTTCCAGCAAACATTTTAAAGCAAAGCATAACCTTCATGAAGAGAAAGAGGAATATCTAAAACAGTTGAATAGCTATCTTGTTTTGCTGCCTTTTTGGCAGCTTTGTCAACCTTTTCATTAAAATGAATACCACAATGAGATGGAACCCAGCAGAAAGTAACATTCCAACCCCTCAGAATTAGAAAATGTACCAACAAATTTTGTCAGAGTCAGAGGTGTTCCTCTGCTACTGGTAACCTGTAGCCCAGTACTACCTGTCTCAGTGGGGAGATAACCCGACCCAAAAATCCCCAGCTATGGGCAAATAGCAGCTTGGAGAGGAGATGGGCGCCGCCAAGCAATCCACGCCCACAGAAATACCTACATGGACAACACTGCAAGGAAAGACATGCCGGATCGGTTGAGGCCCGGAATACCAACAACCGCGCCTTCCATTGGAGCGTTCCAGGATGGAGGTGGAAAATATGCGACTGGGACGCAAACAACAGCGATCAAACTCCAGGCTGAGAGGTCCATTCATTGGTAATGGAACATCCGTACCTTTTGCAAGCATGCGGGAAAACTCCAAGAACTACCCATGAATTACGTAAGATACGAATGGGAACATACTTGGACTGGCCGAAGTCGTTGGGTCGGATTCGGCCGCGAGAACAACACAGAAGAAGATCACAAACAAATATGAGTAGATGGAGCGGACTCCAAACAACCAACATGGAAGTAGGATTTCTTGTCAACAAGAAGGGGACAACAGTGTCATCAGCTGTACCCCATATCTCAAGTAGAAGATCTCCATGCGTTATCGCAGGGCAACCACACAACATGACCATCATAAAGTCTATGCACCAAACATCAGACTACGATGATGAAGGCAATCGAGCGTTTCTATGAGGATTTGGAGAGCGTATCAAATCAACTCAAGAAGGACTTTTTTCCTTCGTGATTCAGGGCGAATGGAATGCCAGATAGGTAACCTGACGCCTTATGACCAATGGCAAGGGACAATAGGCCGTTTTGGCGTGGAGAAACGATAGTGGTCTCAGACTTTTGGGAATTTGCAAGCAGCCACATCTTACTGTCGCCACACCCTATACCCCACAAGACATCAAGAGGAACGAACGTTGGCACTCACAAATGAAAGATACACAACCAGATTGATTACATTTGGCCCCCCCCTCTTCCCCCTCCCCCCCCCATCCCCTGTTCCCCCCACCCCCAAACGATTTAAGTCAAGCCATCAACAAAGCCCAGACAAGACTTTCCTGGCGCTGATATCGGCAGTGTCCACGACATGGTACTCATGACCTACAGAATCACGCTGAAGACCAAGAACCAGAAGAGGTCATTCCCCGTTTGCGTGTTCAACATGAAAAGTCTGAAGGACCCGAAGTCGCTGAAATCTTTAAAAGATGAGATAGGGTGTGCAGATTTGCAGCATTGAATTTCCTACAAGATGACTATCAACAACCTCACTGAACCTTCAGCGAGACCCATTCAGGAGGACAGCGCTGGAGATCCTTGGGAAAGAAAGGATAAAGAACCAACGTGGTGTTACCAACGTATCTGGACCTGTGCTGATTTCAACGTGGGAGCTAAAGCCAGAGCAAGAACAAAAACCCAGAAACGGCGAAGAGTTATAGAAACAGTCAAACAGGTCAATCAATGAAAGAAGATGACTGAGGCCTCATGGGAACTGGATGTCAAGAACAATGCTCCAAGGTTGAGAAACGGCAAATGGGAAAAGGAGGACAGCAAGGGAGGCCTACCAGACCATAAGGTTACTAACCAAGTCCCGCAGCCAAAGACCTCCGTAATGTAAGGACAAAGAGGGGTCAGTCCTTACAGAGAGGCCACTATCATGACGAGATGGACAGAATATTGCAGAGACCTGTACAACTACAAGCTGGAAGACTGATCCGAAAACAAACTTCACAAGCAAGATCCAGACCATCAGATCCTGAAAGACACAGGTGCTGGTGAAGAGATAGAAGTGAAGCAGTAAGATCCTTGAAAATGGAGGCAAGTTCACCAGGATTGACAAATCCCGGTGAGTCAATCAAGTACGGGAGGCCCAGAGATGAACAAGTCATAACAATCGTATGCCAACGCATACTGGACCAGCCAAAGAGTGGCTGAACAGTGGGACCAATCCTCATGTTCCCTCTTCCAAAGAACGGGAGACCTGAAAGAAGTGCCCAAAAATTAGCAGGAAACAATCAGTCTGATAAGCCATCCAAGCCAAAGTTATCGCTAGCATTGCCTTGGAAACAGACTGGGAACCACAAGCAGAAATAAACCCACGTCAGAGAACAGGCAGGATTCCGACCAGGTCGAAGCACTGTCGAGCAGATCTTTCAACATCAGATGCTCATAGAGATGCACCTCCCAACACTCAACTTCAGCTCTACACTTCATATATGCTTCAAGAGGCCTTTCGACCGAGTGTGGCAAGAAAGCTCTGTGGCAAGTCCATGAGAGACTATAACATTCGACGGAGGACCTGATTCAAAGTCATCAGGCGCTGTATGACAGCTTCACACAGCGCAGTCCTCATGGTGTGGAGAAATCCGCCAGGGTTCTTTCCGGACTTCAGTTGGAGTTCGACAAGGCTTGCCCGCTATCCCCCGTTCTTTTCAACGTGTTCTGGAGAACATCATGCAGGAGGGCCTCCTGACTTCAAGACCCAATACAATAGGAGGAAGGCCAGTCTGCAATCTTCGATTCGCAGACGATCTTTGATCTCATGGGCCGCAGTGAAAGAACTCCAGGATCTCACCACCAAGACTCCGAAACATCCAAGCCAATGCCCCACGGGTATGGGATCAGCACGGAAAAGAGCAAGATCCTAGTGAACAGTACCACACCGACCACTCCCACAGCATCAAGATGATGTGGCGAGACACTAGAGGGAGGTGGAAACTTTCAAAGTACCTTGGAGCAGTCATCACAAAGAAGGTACGAGCAACAAGAGGTGAAGTTCAGACTTGTGTGGCACTCTCTCCATGACTAAGTGGCGAAGTGAGGAGGAAACCTTAACATCTAGAACACATACTAAGGTCAGACTCTACAAGGCACTCGTCACATCCATTGCCTTGTATAGCAGTGAATGCTAAGGACATCACTGCCGATTTTAGAACGTCGCATCAAGCCTTTGAGATGAAGTGCTTCAGGCGGAATCGTGACATCACTACAGAGACGTTAAAACCAACGACTACGTCTGCAGCAGATCGAGGCACTGGCTGGCAAACAGGAAACCTTTGCTAGATACAGTCAAAACGGAGGAAATTGGAAATGGTTTGGGCACACAACAAGGCATACAGCTGTCAAAGACAGTCCGGCAGGGAATGGTGGAGGAGCAAGGAGGCAGGGACGACCACGCAAAAGCTGGATATCCAACATCAAGGAGTGGACTGGCCTCACTGTACCAAACCTCCTGAAAGCAGCCCAGGACAGAACCATTTGGCGGTCCACTTGCAGCGTCCGTGCGGGTACCCCAACGGTCGTCCCGACCAAGGGATGATGATGATGATGATGAATCTTGTTAAGCAACAAATCAAAGCGCTCAGATTTTTTTAATGCGTGTGTATGCGGTTTTTAAAATTTTGTCATCTGTTCCCACCGGCACACAATGGCCTACTCTTTCGAACAGCGGAACAGGATTTAACGTGTGCGCAAGATGTTCTGCATGCGTTCGCACACGGGGCCTCGGTTTATAGTCTCATTCGAAGGATGAACATCCTGTGAATGAACATCCTGTGCCCATCCCAGTGTTGACAGTATCACTACCTGGTCACCAGAACTAAACACAAAATGCAGGTAAAATGGCATGGCTATAAACAGAACCAAGAGAATATTTGAAAAATTGTACTCTCCGTTAAGGCCCGCTCACAGACTTGGATGGCAAAGAATGAGCAAAGAGAAAGGATAGAAAGGCGAGAGAAAAGACAGAAAGAAAGATGAGTGATAGAAAAGAGGAACTTTCTAGCGCAGAATGTCCAGAAGGGGGGGGTGAAATTTACTTTAAAGGACCCCTGGGCACCCCCCACGGAGGATGAAATCAAGTTTCCTTCAGTTTTCGATAGCCAGCCACATCGCCCCAACTCCCACAAGGGACATTTTAAAAGGCCCTTCAGCATTTAAAACCATGGTATTTCCCATCACGAAACCCTTTCAACGAGGAAAAAAACCCCCGGGCCCCCCCCCCCGTTTGACGGGGTTTCGATCCTGTCCCCCTTTATGATGCTGTTAGAAAGCAAAACCCCCCGGGTGTGGTCGGGGGGAGGGAGCATCTAGAGACCTAGCTTCTCCGGGGGCCAGCTATTGGGGGGCGGCGTCCATCCCCTTTTTTCTCTCACTTTTTTCCCTTTCCCCTTCCCTGCCCCCAAAGTGGGCAAAACCCATTTACAGCGGGTTGAAGGGGGATAGGGGGTGGGGGGGGGGGGGGTTGTTGAGGTGGTGGGGGGGGGGGGTTTGGGGTTTTGGGGGTGGGGGGGGGGGGGGGGAGGGAGGGGGGGACTGTATGGACCCAAGGCCCCAATTTTCCCAGTATCTTCCCGCAAAACAACCACACTAAAAACCCCTGCGGGAAAAATTTAACCCCTTATTATTTTATTGTTTCCTTATTTCCGGAAAAATGCAATAAGCCCCAAGTGCTTTATCACCCAGTCCCCATGTGTATGCATTTTTTTTTTAGAAAATTTTTGGTATCCTTCCCCAAAGGGGCACACAATCCCTTTTAAAAAAAAGGGGAACGGTTTTAACGTATGGCAAGTTTTTGGGTTTCTGCTTTTAATTTTTGCCGTTTTCTCCCCCCCCCCGTTTTAAAAAGGGCCAAAAGGTAAGATTTTCGGAAAAAAAATTTGCTAACAAAAACCCTCCAGAAAGGGAAAAAAATTCCTCTAAACGAGATTCGAACGGGGTTTTCAGCAGATCACGAGGGGCAAACAACCACCGGGCCGCCCCCGTCCCCCCTCCCGGGGGGGGAGAGCTGTTTTGGCCCCACTGGAGCCCCCGCCCTTGCCCACCTTTTGTGCCAAACGAGTTTAAAAGATGGGGCCCCCGGCCTGACTCCTGAACTTCTGGGGAAAGGGTCAGTAAAGGACTAAAGGGGACACTTGAACATTTTTGCCCTTTACTTAAAACCCCTTTCCTGTCCCCCCTTGGGCCTTTGCGGGGCTCCCTAAAAAGGGGATACATAATTTTAAAAAAAAACAAACAAACCCCCCCCCAACCCCATCCCCAACTGGTCCGTGTTTTAGACTCATCCCGAAGTGGGAATGTGGCTCCCTTTCATTAGGGGGGGGGAACCCCCCATTATGGGGGGAACCCCCCCCTTCATTAGTGGGGGGAACCCCATTCATTAGGGGGGGGAAACCCCCCCATTTAATTAGGGGGGGGAAAAAAAAAAACCCCCTTCTTTAGTGGGGGGAACCCCAAAATTTCTTTTAGGGGGGGGAAACCCATTCTTTAGGGGGGGGGAACCCACCCCCCTTTCATTAGTGGGGGAACCCATTCATTAGGGGGGGGGGGGAACCCACCCCCCTTTCCCTTAGGGGGGGGAAAACCCTTTTTTTTTAGGGGGGGGGGAACCCACCCCCCTTCCCAAAAATTAAGGGGGGGGGGGGGAACCCACCCACCTTCATTAGGGGGGGGAAACCCCCAATTCAAAGGGGGGGGGGGAACCCACCCACCTTTTCCCATTATTAGGGGGGGGAACCCCTTCATTAGGGGGGGGGGGGAACCCCCACCCCCTTCATTTTTGGGGGGGAACCCATTCATTAGGGGGGGGGAACCCCCCACCTTAATTAGGGGGGGGAAAACCCATTCATTAGGGGGGGGGGGAACCCACCCCCCTTTCCCATTAGGGGGGGAACCCATTCATTGGGGGGGGGGGAACCACCCACCTTCCCTTATTGGGGGGGAAACCCATTAAATTAGGGGGGAAAAACCCCCACCCACCTTCATAGGGGGGGGAACCCCCTTTAAATTAGGGGGGGGGGAAACCCCAAATTCCCATTGGGGGGGGGAAACCCCCCACCCCCACCCCGGGTTAGTTTTAAATTAGGAAAAACATCTCACTTTTTGGTGAACCCTCTGGAGTTCTATCGAGAAATGAAAAAAAAAAGAGAAGAAAGAAAAGGAAAAGAGTAAAGAGAAGACAATTAAGAGGAGGAGAGGGGGGGGGAAAAAGAGGAGGAGGGGGAAAAGAAAGGGGGAAAAGGGAGGAGAAGGGGAGGAGGAAAAAAAGAGGGGGAAGGGAGGAGGGAAAAGGGGGAAAAAGGGGAAGGGAGGGAGAAGGAGGAGGAAAAAGGAAAAAGGGGGAAAAAGGAGGGGGAAAAAAAGGGGAAAGGAGGAGGAGGGGAAAGAAAGGTAAGGAAAAGGGAAAGGGGAAAGGAGGAAAGGAAAGGAAGGAAAAAGGGGAAGAAG
>JAQIHA010001925.1:0-10221 GCA_028751875.1 Rapana venosa | reverse complement strand
AATTTTGGGTGACTTCTGGAACGTTTATATTCTCCCCCCCCGCTATTCTTCAGCTGTTGTGTTTTGAAAGAGCTGTGCGAATAAGCTATCAACTATTGAATGGCTATTGCGTGTATAAGCTTTCCAAACATAGAAACATCTTCCTGTTAGTAAAGGCCGCACTCCACTTTACTATTCCCGTTTTCTTAATAATTATTTCATACGATACTCTATCAAACACTCAGCACATACCAGCACTTCACTGAAAAAAACAAAAAGCATTGCTAACAAAAGAATGACTTCTGAATCACAACTCGGGTATTTTGGACGAATTTAGTAATGCTAAGTCTTTGAAAAACATGAACATATACCAACTATTGTTCCATTTTCTTCTTGTTTTTAGCGGGGGTTCGTCAGATGACGATACTTATATCCTATATTTTCATGACTACTTTGTCATCGGTTTATTTTCCAAACCCGAAAATCGATCACATGCCACATTTTACATTTTTTCGGATTTTCCCATAATTAAAAGCATTTCTAGAAGAGAAACTTAGTTTACTACTTCGACCAGAAGCTAAAGCTGGAGTGTGGCCTAGACATGCACGTGGGCTCTTCATTGAAAAATTGTTCCTTCTGGATCTGGATCTGGATCAATACGTCGCAGTAACCACTTCTGGCTTTACGCGACGGATTGGGGGTTTGCGCTTAACTGCTAGTACTAATGCTGGTTGGTTCTGAACCTAGTGCTGGTTCTCCCTGGTGAGGGCCCCTTTGAAGGAGCTCAGGGTCTTGGAATTGACGGTCTGGTCGCTGAGGTGGTTCCAGTCTATAACCGTCTGCACGAAGAAGGAGTGCTTGTACTGGTGGCACCTGCTGTCTGGGACTGTGTAGCCTCTGTGTTGTTGCAGGCTGTCCTTTCTACTATGTTTACTGATTTTATAGTCCTTAAAAGTCGTAGTCTTAATTCTACGTTTACCTTGGGGTTTGGGGGTAAAAAATTTGATGGCGGCATGGCCGGGACAAGTCCCTCAACCACTTTATACATAAAGGCTAACCTAAGCTGTCGCCTCGGTCTTGTAATTTCGGCAGATGCAGGTCTTGGAGCATGGTCGTGACACAGCCAGGGTCTTAGTATGGTAGTCTTGTTTTATGAATCTGGCTGCCCTGTTCTGGATACGTTCTAACTTATCTATGTCTGTTTGGCAGTGGCTTATCCCATACTGTGGCACCATATTCTAATGTGGATCTAACTAGTGATAGATAGGCTAATCTACGACATTCTTGTGGGCAGTGTTTGAGGTTTCGCTGTAAAAATCTAACATTGAGCTTGCTTTTTTGGTAATTTTGTCTATGTGGGTGGTCCATTTCAAGTCGTTGGAGATGTGGATCCCTAGATATGGTGTTGATGCCACTTGCTGGAGGATGGTACTATTTAGTTGGTAGAGATAGTCTGATTCTTTTTTTATGTTTAAATATAACACTTGCTGGCGTTAAAACGCATCCCCCAATTTTCTGCCCAGGTTTCTAATTTCTTGAGGTCTTTCTGAAGGGTGATGTGGTCATCGAAGGTGCCTATTTCTCTTATATAAAGACAGTCATCTGCAAAAAGTCTTACTTGGGATGCGACTGATGTTGGTAGGTCATTAATGTGGCATAGGAAGAGTATGGGGCCTAAACACAGTTCCTTGTGGTACTCCTGACTCTACTCTAACTTCTTCTGATGTTTCTCCTTCTAACACTACTCCATTGTTCTGGTGGTTAGGAAGTTTTTCAGCCAGGTGTGATATTTCTCCTACTATGCCATATTTTTCTAACTTATATAGTAGTTTCCTGTGGGGGACTGTATCAAAGGCCTTGCTAAAGTCTAAGATTGCTACATCTACTTGTTCTCCCTTGTCTAATGATGATAGGAAGTCCTGGGTGGTGGTCAGGAGTTGGGACTCACAGGAGTAGCCGAGCGGAAGCCGTGGTTTAAGTGTGTTAGAATATTATTCCTTTCTAGGTGTTCCATTAGGTGGCGGCATACTATATGTTCTAAAATCTTTGCAGCATACTGAAGTAAGTGAAACTGGTCTATAGTTGGATGCTGTGTGTTTGTCCCCTTTTTTAAAGTACCTGATATATTGCTTGTCTCCAGTCCGCGGTAGAATTCCTGTGTCTAATGATTTTTGGTAGATGGTTGTTAGTGCTGGTGCTAATATGTCTGCGCAGTTCTTTAGTACTATGTTGGGGATGGCATCTGGTCCGTGTGCTTTGGCTGGGTCGGTGTTTTTAAGCAGTTTTTCTACTCCATCTACTGTGACGGTGATGCTCTCTATGGGTTGGTGATGTAGATTGTCCATTGGCGGTGGTGGTGTCTATCCTCTGGAGTGAAAACTGATTGGAATTGTTTTAATAATATTCTGGCCTTACCTAAGCTATCGCTAACTAGGGTTGCTCCTTCCTTCAGTGGTGCTACTCCTACATTGTCCTGTCTTTTGTTCTTTATATATCGCAGAAGGGTTTGTTGTTGTTTGCTTGTAGCCCTTGTAGTATTGTCGTGTTGATGTGGTGCCATTCCGCTTTGCGTATGTTTCGTTTGCATTCTTTTTGGTAGTGTTTGTAGTTGTCCCAGTTGTTGTGCTTTGGCTTGGTTGTAGAGTCTCTGTTTATTCCTGAGCATGCGTTTTATATCTTTCGTTATCCATGGTGTGCTGTTGTTTCTGGTCTTCATCTGTGATGGGATGTAGGTGTCTATTTCTTGCATTATTTTCCTTTTAAAGGTTGTCCATAGTGTGTTGGCGTCGTCCCCTTGTTGTTGGTTGTTACTAATTGTGTCTTTTAGGTCCTTGTTGTTCTTCACAGGTAAGATACAATAAGTAGCAAGGAATAAGACTCAAGCTGCCACACTATTTATTATCGGACTGTGTTAACCATTATGCTTGTGGCCGATCGCGAACTGGAAGCTTTTATCCAGAGGCAAAATCTATCATATTCTGATTTGGATTTAGTTAGGCTATCTGATTAAGCTAAACTAAGGACACTGAACTAATGTGGCTGGTTCTCGATTATTTATAGTATAAAGTACATCCCAGTGCAGATTTTCGATTTAGTTTGTTTGGCCGCTATTTTTTTCTGGAACAGTACAATTTTAAAACTGTACACAGGTCTACACACACATGTGTGCACTTGAACAATATCATTCCAATTGTGGAATGGAGGAAGGATGAACATCATGTAATGGCAATAACAGAAAGAAGGAAAACTCAAACAAGAATTCAGTGTAGTGTATCAAGCCAATAATTGTACAACCTTAATCTATTTTGACAAATGAAACTTTTTCAACTCCAGAAGACATCATTGGACAAAATTTATAAACTGACTTTGAGGTTAGATAGCATTTTGATAAACATTGCTTTCACAAATTATCATACAATAAGCATTCAATAATAATTAATATAAGGTGTTCATTGGAAGGTAGTGAGTGAACCTGTCCCTGTTAACTTTGTGACAACAACAATAATAATGGTGGTGATAATGATAATAATATATAAATAATGATGATGTTGATCATTTTAAAGTGAATTGTAATACTAATAGTTACAAACTGTACCTGCTCAACACCTTGGCCATATGTTGCAAACTGCCACAGAACACAGCATAAAGTAAGTACTGTGAAGACAGGACTGGAGCAGTCTATGTTGCAGACTGCCACAGAACACAGCATAAAGCAAGTAGTGTGAAGACAGGACTGGAGCAGTCAGGTGTGTGTGTGCTGCACTAATTATACACTGACTCACTGTGCAGCAGTGGAGTGGAGTGGAGTGAGATGGCAGCCTCCCTCACCAACACAGACGTCATTGTGGACCACACTTCAACTGACGTGCCCTCCTGCCCCCATGGTAATATATTTTATTTTATTTATTTATTCTTTTATATCGAGGATAATGGAATAAGCACTCATGTGCTTTTTTACATCCAGTCCCTGTGTGTATGTGGTTTTGTAAATTTTGTCATCTGTTTCCACTGGTACACAATGGCCTACTCTTACAAAAAGCGGAACAGGATTTAATGTGTGCGCAAGATGTTCTGCATGCATTCGAACACGGGGCCTCGGTTTATAGTCTCATTCGAAGGATGTAATGTCTGTGGAGTGGTGGTGTTTTCAGTGGAGTTTGTAGTAGAGTCTGGTTACTCTTGACTCTAACCAGCAATAGTTTAAAAATACATAAATGAATTATGATAGTGATATTAACAAGAGCAAAGATGATGATTATAGAAATAACAGCAACAATAATCATTAGGATAATAATGATGATATAACAAAACTTGATGATAAAGAAGGAAAGGGGGGAGTAAATTGAGTTGAATCAAAGTGACTGAGCAGTTAAATTCTACAATATTAACAAATTAAGGATAGATCAAGAATTTGACTTTTGTGACATCAATAACTTCAAGTGACTGTAGATATATACAGTTCAGCAGACTTTGCTAATTCATTGTCTATGCCACAGGGATTATATTTTGGTAAAATAAAAATGTTAATCGAAGCAGGGCATTCAAAAAGAATGTGATCACACAGTAATGAATGGGAGCAAGTTTAATTATGTTACATTTGGAAATATTAAGTTTTCTAAGAATTCAAAGGAAGTTTGTCAATCATGCTTGAGATATACCTAGGATAAGGCAATGGTTCACACATAATTACTAGGAAGATGTATAGATAGAATGCAGCTTTTCAGTATAGCATTAATTTCACAAATGTGTGTTTGTTGAGATGTGTGTGTTGTTATTGTCTCAAGATCTTTTGGACAAGTCTGAGTTCTGGCTGTTTCAGTTGTTATTTTTTTCTGTTCCTCTTCACACATGTGCATGTAAGGTTTTTAGAAAATCACAAGTTTTTATCACTGTGTGAACCCTTGAATTTATCTCTTTATTCTAAATCCTGGAGTTGATGTGATTTTCTGTGTTTTTTCCTCCCGTCTGTCAGGTCCAGCCCTGCTGTTTGAGCGCTACACCAAGGCCAAAGACAGCAGGAAATTCTACGCCTGCTCCGCGTTCCGTGACCGCAAGCTGTGCAGCTTCTTCCGCTGGGCAGACGAGGTGAAAGGTCGGAAGAAGGGAGACGATCCACACGCAGCCGGCGGCGCTGATGTGGGCTCCAGTGAGGGCAGTGGCCAGCCACTGAGTCATTGGGCGTGCAGGAAGAGGTGTGTGTTGTGATGGCGGCCTTGCTGGTGTGTGTTGTGATGGCGGCCTTGCTGGTGTGTGTTGTGATGGCGGCCTTGCTGGTGTGTGTGTTGGGATGGCGGCCTTGCTGGTGTGTGTTGTGATGGCGGCCTTGCTGGTGTGTGGTTTGGGATGGCGGCCTTGCTGGTGTGTGTTTTGTGATGGCGGCCTTGCTGGTGTGTGGTTTGTTGGCTGTGGTTAGTTGGTCTGGGGATTTGGAAATGTGGAATTTCCTGATGGCTTGGAAAAGAGGCATAGACATATTCTTTGTTGGAATGATGTGGGGGGAAAAATCGGTGACTGAATCAGTTCAGTTCATAATGATTCTTTACTGATCTCGACTTCCTTAACTCTGAAGGAGTCCTTGAGATACTGCGGTGAATTTTTTCAAGCAGAGGCCATCTCTCTCCAGGTAGCTGGATGCATGCTGGGTATGGTGGTGTTATTCATACCACTGACCATAGTTGTTATCAAGACTGTCATATTGTGGGTAGATGGTTTAGTGGTAACACACTATTAAAGTATGACCCCTGTCTTTTTTTATTATTCTTTTATTTCAAGGATAATGGAATAAGCACTTGTGTGCTTTTTTACATCCTGTCCCCGGGTGCATGCAGTTTTGTCAAATTTGCCATCCATTCCCACTGGCACACAACGGCCTACTCTTCTGAAAAGAGGAACAGGTTTTAACGTGCGCAAGATGTTCGGCATGTGTTTGCACACGGGACCTCCGTTTATAGTCTCTTCCTAAGGACTTTTGGGGAGAGTGAAGTCGGCACACCTCTCATATTGCGGAGAGGTAGTTTAGAGTAACGCACTTTTATTAACCCTTTGCTGGGCATAGCGTCCCAAAACGTCCGAACCTATCCTTGGGCACAACGGCCAAAGACGGCCGGCGTCGTGACCGTCACTTCAGTGCGTTCATACATTCGAAATTCCCGCCAATCTCGCTTCAAATCTCGTCAAAATAAAAGCAACGAGACTGCCCACGTGACTTCCGCATGTACATTGCAAATGGCGGCGGTTGGAATGTGTTTGTGGCAAGTTTTGGAGGGAAAAAAATCACAATTTTTCCCAAGATGGACGCTATCTTCGAATCCGACATGTTACGATCGTTTTTATGGCTTTCATGCCGAAAATATGACGCTGTGAGATGTGTATCCAGGCTCAAATATCGATGTAAGCGATCTGAGTTAGTGTGTGCGCTTCTGACTTTGTTGATTGAAGCGAGGAAAGACCGGCTTTTGACAACAACGAAGTTCGAGACGTAAATCGATTGTCAATTCTAACTCGGCCGATGCGCGTTTTGAATTCTGCTCATAGAATTGGGGAAATTATCGCGGATTTCGAGTTTGGCAATGGTTCACAACTTGATATATTTTGTGAATTGATTGCTATTTGGGGACTTTTGTTTTTGGGTTAGCGGCTCGAATGTAAAGTTAACATGCATCGCGATCGTTGGCAAACAAAATGGCGACCGTCGGAATGTTTCATTTTTTCGTGAAATCATTCATAAAAAAACCTTTAAAAACCAACAGTAGGTTGAAAATTTTCTTCTGTAATTGTTTCTAAATTTGTTTTACTTTTATTTTATCAAAATCCATGCATGCTTTTCCAAAGCTTTGAAAACACTAACTGTGACACATACAAACCGATCAATGACCTTGTGTGTTTATGCATTATAATTCTTTTAAAAAAATAAACAAACAACACACAATAGCAAATAGCAGTTTCTTTATTCATTTCTGCATTTTGCTGTTTTTATTTCATTACAATCCATTAAGCCATTGTGGAGTTATTGCATGTTAAATACACCCACCCACTCAGAGGCCATCCACCTCCATTTTGCTTGCCCAGCAGGAAGTGAACAAATGATTTTGCTGTGCCCAGCAAAGGGTTTTAAAAGAGGAAAGGTTGGGGTATCAGTCTCCATGTGATTTAGGCTACTTAAAATAACCCAAAGCATCAAAAGAGTTGTCCCTGACAAAATCCAGTTGGAAAACAAACAAACACTCGTACAAAAACAAGTACACATTGCAGACACAATTTTCTGTTTAAAATGGATAGCGCTGCTCTTGTGGCGACACACTTCCCCAGGAAAACGGTTCGGTGTTTAGCAGAGAGATCAGCCTGATGAGAGTGTTTACATGCAAAACAAAAACAAATACAAAAAGAAAACAAAACAACAATACAAAAAAAGTATGATGCAGTTACAATAACAATACAATACAAAATAGTATGATACAATACAATACAATTTCAAAATAGTATGTACATCAATACAAAATTAGTATTTATACATACAATACAATACAATTCAATATGTAGTGGTATAGGCTGCTTCTGTCTTGAGAGACAATGTCAGCAATAAATTGATTAAATCACATATATAATGAGTGATACAACACAAACAATACCTCAAGGTGCAACTGACCAGCCTGCCTGTTGTCTGTCTGTTGTCTGTCTGTCTGTTGTCCTGCCTGACGATTTTGTTCAAGAACAGCGCTGTCCCACGTCGCTGTGCGTGACCTGTGGCCTCTGTGCTGGGGGAGAGGTCAGGAGCACGGGCCAAAGGTCACCCATCAAACATGGCGTCGGGAAAGCGGCGCTTGCAGGTAAACCGTCTGTTTTAGCCGCTGGGGGCACAAGGCTACGCCGCAGTGGGGGGAGAGGGAGCTTTTTTATATATAGATTTAGTACCCCTGTGTGTGGGTGTGTGTGTTTTTGTGTAAATTGAATCTGTTCCTTTTGTGAAAAAGTCGCATGTTAAGTGTGTGATGATTCAATCAAGCCTTTGTTTGTGTGTGTTTACACGATCCGCGCTATGAAGTCATGTTTATATATTTATTTTATTTCCTTGAGCTTTTGTTGTTTAAACATGTGTTGTTAATGAAATTATAAAAATTGAAACCATTTCATACTTTTTTGGGTATTTACTCTGTTTAGGTATACTTTCAGTATTTAAGCTCCATACCCCAACTTAATTTTGTTTGTATTGTTTTTGTTGGGGTGGTTTTTGGGGTGGGTTTTTTTTTGGGGGGGTTGGGGGGGGGGGGGGTTGTCTTTCCTCGGCAGGCTCTGAGGTTCCCGACGGTGAGATTTTGTTATGCCCGTTTTGCCACAACAAAGGTAGCCGTTTTCCCGCTTAGGGTTTTTTTGGTTTGAAACACATATGTTAGTGCTTTTCCGGATATTGTGAAGGGTGTTGTTTGGAGTGACGTGAGGGAGGCCTAGAACGATTGTTCAGTAGGGTGGGGCCCGGGTTGTGTTTTTTTTGGGCAAACTGGCGTTTTTGAAGCAAAACCTTTTTAAAAAACATGACGATGGTATTTATTTAATTTATTTTTATATATATATATATATTATATAAAATTTATGTGTGAACAGGTTAGGCATCACCACAAAAATTGTGTGAAACTACACCCCAACTAGGTTTGCTATGAAACTGGTTAAAGTGTAAGTATAGTGTATGTTCTTTCGACCCAAAAGGCCCATAGACCCGGATTTACCCGGTTTTCTGTAGCGTTAAGAAAAATGGGTTTTTTCACCCCTGTGACAGGACGTGTCTGTCGCCAGATATTTCCCCCAGCAGGGGTCCCCCACTTGTACACCTGGTTGGAGTGAGGAATAGGAGAAAAGTGTCTTTCCCAAGGACACAACCCCGAGGGGGGGGATCGAACCGCGCCCTCTGGATCACGAGTTTACCGCCTAAACCCCTCGACCCCGGGGCCCCCCTCAAATGTAAAGGTGTCCCCTAAACCCATGTGGTCGTTTGGGGGGTGAGGTATCAGAGACCTTAACTTCCTAGGGGGCCGCTATTGAGGGCGGCACCCCCTTCCTCTCCCCCCACTGCTTTACCTTTCCGACCCCAAAGAGGCAGGTACCCCTTGACAGCTGGGGGATGTATGAGCCAAGGTGTACAAAAGGACCCATTCAATTTGGGGCCAGGGCCCCGCTGTTAACCTTTGTGGGGGAAAGCGAGTGCTCTGACCACTGAGTATCCCGCCCCCCTTTTAAAATGAGACCAAAAGAACTAAAGTCACGCGGTAGACTTGTTTGATGTGTGCTTGTAAGGAAGGGGGGACCCGAACTTCAGCAGTGTCATGAGTGTTGTTGTTTGTATTTTATATTGTGTAACGTGTGTGTGTGTGTGCATTTTTGGTTGTTAAAAATATTATCCTATTGGTTGCTGACGTGTAGAATGGTTTAGTGCAAGGCTTTGGTTGTCTGGCAAAATACGCGCATATAAATTCCATTTATTTTATTATTATTTTTTATTTTGCTTAGTTTATTTTTTTGTATATTGTGTTTTTCTTGCCGTATGTTTATTGTTTGGTATATTGTGTTTATCTTGCACAGTATGTTTATAGTTTAGGATATTGTGTTTAGCTTGCACAGTATGTTTATAGTTTAGGATATTGTGTTTAGCTTGCACAGTATGTTTATTGTTTATTATATTGTGTTTATCTTGCTGTTTATTGTTTATTATATTGTGTTTATCTTGCACAGTATGTTTATTGTTTATTATAATTATTGTGTTTATCTTGCACAGTATGTTTATTATAATTATTGTGTGTATCTTGTGCAGCAAAACTTATTCACGGACCCCGTGGTCAAGTTTTGTGGTGAAATGTTTGGGGGAACAACAAAAAATCACTTCCCGGTGTGGGGACGCCCGGTGGGGGGAGACTTCTTTCTTTTTCCTTTTTCTTTTCTCCTTTCCTTCTCTTTTCCTTTTTTCTTTTCTTTTCCCTTTTTTTCCTTCTTCTTCTTCTTCTTTTTTCTTCTCCTTTTCTTCTTTTCTTCTTCTTCTTTTTTTCTTTTTTCTCCTTCTTCTTTCCTTCTCCTCTTTTCTTCTTCTCTTCTTCTTTTCTTCTTTTCTTTTCCCTTTTTTTCTTCTCCCTTTCCTTCTTCTTCTTCTTTTTCCTTTTTTCTCCCTTTTCCTTCTTCTTCTTCTTCTCCTTTCCTTCTTCTTTCCTTCTCTTCTTCTTCTCCTTCTTCTCCCTTTTTCCCCCCCTTTTTTTCTTCTTT
>JAQIHA010001924.1:0-10208 GCA_028751875.1 Rapana venosa | reverse complement strand
ATTAAAAAGGGATTTTGTAGTTTCCTTTGGTTTTTTCCATTCGATAATTGGTTTTTTTGAGGGGTTCTGTTTTTTAACCCCTTTAGGCAATGCTATCAGACTTCAGATCTTTCAACTTGCACATTCTCCATATTTTCTTATTCGTTTTCCTTGGTCTTTCCATTTGTTTCTTTGTCAATGTAGCGAAAGCATTTCGGTTTTAATAGCTCTCAACAAAGTTCGACGGTTTTTGTGAAAACCAATGTCTCAGGAAACATACAGGAAAACAGGTTGATGCAGGCCTTGTTTTATCAGACAGCGTTCCCAGTGGTTTTTGATTTATGAGTGATCTGCCTTTGCGCCTGTCGGAAAGCACTGTGTGTAGCTCTGTGTTTGAATGCTGGATGTGTGTGTGTTTTTTCTGGTTCCTTTCAAAAATTTTTTTACATCTTCTTGTTCGTTTTTTCACCCGAGTTATTTGGTCAGAACATTTTTCTTTGTTATTATTACTTTTGGATATTTCGTGTATAATTTTCATCTTTTTTTTGAATTGTTAAAAATTTCGATGCGACTTATAAATTGTGTTTACCTGACTGCGCTGGTCTTCTGCCCCATTTTAATCTGACCCTACTGCCGTTCAAACAAATTGCACGTGATTCACGAACTGACACCACCCCCATAAATCAAGTCTAGTGGTTGTTTTTCTGCTACCATGGCAGTGAGAGCTGCGGACATTAGAGTTTTGCTGCACTGAATTTGTCAAAAAAATCACGCTTTGCTCCTGATATTAAGCAGCTTATAACACACTTGGGCATTCATCGCCGCAAAACGACGGGGAAAACCGGGCAGGCCGACGTCATCGCCAGTGGTGGGTTCCCCTTCCGTGTCTCCCCCTCCCCTCTGACGTCATTCTGTCCCCCTGACAACGCTTCTTCCCATGCGCCGTCCACCGCCCCTTCAGTTTTTGATTGTTCTGTTGTTTGTAACTCTGATAATGTTTTTTGTTTGATGATTATGATGTATATCCTGATGTGTTTCAAAAAACCCAATCCCTGATCAAGCACAGTTCTTTCACCATTTCTACTCCTGATTCACCATCCCAAAATCTTGTCTGTTCTTCCCTAGCGGCATTTTCCCCCATCGCCTTGCCTCTTCCTCTGATGCTATTCCAAACTCACCACTTTCATCTTCAACCTCTCACTCTTCGATCTCCTTAAGTTTTTTTGTTCAATGTGCAGTCTGTCTGTCCAAATGGAAAAGACGATTAATATCTGATTTTTATCTCTGAAAAAAACATTGACTTAAAATTCCTCACCGAAAATTGGCTTAAACCACTGGCCATGAGCCAAAATAAAAACAGTGACTCCTCCTGGATATAAACCATTTCTTTCCCCGACTCTCTCGAGGAGGTGGGATTGCCTTCATTCTCAAAGGGACCTTATTGGATAACATCTTTTCTTTCAGTCTCAACCTTCAATTCGCCATGAATCTTTTGAAGTATGCGAAATCAATCTAACCTACCTTGCACTCTATTACTATCTGCTGGCCTTTACCGTGCCCCTCCCAGCCGTAAAATACAACCTAACATCTTCTCTTTTTCACCAAAGAATTCAGTCCTCCTCGACCATCTACAGCCTCTCTCCCACTAAACTTATAATTCTTGGTGACTTCAACTTCCATTTCGACACCAGTCTTCTCCAGATGTCAAACGTTCTTTCTCTTTCTCTGTCCAACCATTCTCTCTCACAACTGGTAATCGAAGGCAAGCAAGATCTGGTCATATTTTAGGACTGGTGAATTTACTAATGCGTCATTTCAATCTTGTCAATCTGTTTCTGTCTCCGACGAATGCATTTGATCATTCCGCCATTTCTTTCCATCTCAACATCTCAAAACCTGCAGAAAGAAGAATATGTTACTCGTCGCACTCTTAAGGCCTTAGACATTCATACCTTCTTCTTTCCCAAGCTTCCGAACGTTCTTTTCACAATCCTCTGACCACACTGACCTCTATGATCACCTATATCATGTTCTCCGCATATGCTTTAAGAGCATGCACCTCCTACTGATCATCTTCCTCCTGACAGGACCCTGTGCGCCATGGTATACCCAAGACATTCTTGATTAGCGAAGTGCAAACGCCGGCACTAGAACGGCCGTGCGTGAAGTCAAAAAACCGAAATCAACAAACAGCTTTTCCGTAATACTAATAAACAAGTCAAGCTTGCTGTAATCCATTCAGCATAAGACAGGACTACTACTCTTCCAAATTTCTCTGATGGTACATCCATAAAATCTCTTTTTTCCCTCACATCAAATCTCCTTGGATTGCAAAAACAACTCTCTGCTAAACACCCACAGGGTCTGAACTTTCATCCATATTTTCTGCCTTCTTTCACGACAAAGTTCGAAACATACGTCCAGAACTTGTCAATCTCATTCCAGCCTGCGCCTCCTGACCCCCAGTTACTGGAATCCTCTCTTTCCTTCCATCCCTCATTGTGTGAAAAAGAAAATCATGACATTTACTTATGACGAAATGACTTTAAAATCTTGCGGACCTTGATTCCCATACCTGATCCTGTTTTCTCACAATGCCTTCCATACAACTGGTGACTTATTTTCACTAAAATGGAAACTCATCTCTTCAGTCAGGAAATTTTCCATCAGCTCTTAAAACAGCCAATAAGTCACACCTCTACTGAAAAAAGCTACGACCTCGATCCCAACTTTCTGAAGAAGTATAGGCTGTCTCAAACTTACCTTTGTCTCTAAAGTACTAGAAAAAAAGTTGTCTCAAACAGCTCAACAGTACCTTCATTCCAATGATCTTCTTCCCACTTTTCAGGTCTGCCTATCGCCCCAACCACTGCACCGAAACCACCTAGTTCATACTTTAGATACACTTCTACTTGCTCTCTGATGCAGGAAAAATCTCCCTCCTCTCTCTTCTTGATTATCTGCAGCTTTGTTACCATAGATTACTCATTCTTCTTTTCTCGCCTCAATTACAGTTTGGTATTAATGCACAGCCCTTCACACCCCCCTCTCCCCACCTCATGGTTTACTTCATACCGCACTGACCAGTTCCAGAAAGTTTTGGTAAACAAATTCAATCAAAACCTGTCAAACTGAATGTGGAGTCCCGCAACGGATAATAAATAGAAATATTCGGATCATTAATCAAGTAATCGTGAGGAAAAAAAATGATTTATAATAATAGAAATCAGTCCTGGGCCCTTTCTCTTTACTTTCTACCTGCTCCACTCTCACAATAATAACAAACAACACCCTATTTGATCATTCATTTTATGCCGATGATAATCATCTTCAGTGCAGGCCATACTGTGATTGAAACACTTGCCTTCCTCCTCACACTATGTCCTACTGACTTCAAATCATTCAAAATGGATGACTCAAAAACAAGTTACAACTCTTTATGCTGATAAAACGAATGCCATGCTCATAGGGACATCAAATAAACTTTCCTCTATCACAAAACTTCAATAGAAATCGGCAATTACGTCATTCTTTGTCAAACTCTGTTTTGTGAAGTTTTTGGAGTAGTTCTTGACAACACTTCTCTAGAAAAAATGCCATCACCCAGATCTGCCATGTCTTTCTTTGCTCTATCAACTACGGTCGCATAAGAGCGATTCGCAAGTAATATGTCACTGGGCAACTTCAAGCTTGTACCTCTTCTCATTCTTTTCACGTTTTAGACTTACTGTAATTCTCTTTGGCTGGACCTACACAGCATCATCTTCCATCTCTTCAACGCATACAAAACACTGCAGCTTAGACTGGTCCTAAGAAGAAAAATCTGAAACACATCATCTCCTCTTCTGCGATCTCTTCACTGGTTGCCTGTCTCACAAAGACTGGAGTATAAAATCAATACCCTCTGTTCAAAATGTCTCCAAAAATCTGCACCCTCTTATTCTGTAGCGGTCTTCACCGTACACTCCATCCCGTTCTTCGTTCAGCCGCAGAAAGTACTTTGTTGCTTTCGAACAACAGCTTCAAACAAACCATGTTGCCGTCGCGCCTTCTCGTTTCTTTGTCCATCCACTGGAATGACTCCCTCTTTCACTTCGTCAAAAGCTTCACTTGATTCCTTCAATCCGCCTCAAACACACTTATTTCCTACCTGAGACTTTCCCCAGTCTCGGTCCCGTAATTTTCTACAGCATCTTTCAACTTCTAAGTGTTGTTGTGTGTGTGTGTGTGTGTGTGTGTGTGTGTGTGTGTGTGTGAGTGTGTGTGTGGGTGTGTGGAGTGCGTGCGTGGTCGTGCGTGGTTAGTGCGCGCGCATGGATTTGAAATATGTTGCTTCATTAAGTTTAAGGAGAGTTGCATGCCTGTAAATGATTGACGTGCAAGCGGCTGTCGCTTTGTTTGTTTTTTTCAAGAGTTCAGCGCTTTATAAATTCCATATCTTATTATTATTATTGTTATTATTATTATTATTATTACTATTGTTATTATTGTTTTTGTTGTAGAAGTACACTGCCTGGTGGCCTCGCTGTACAGCTGTTTGATACTCTGATCGGTTTGCATTGATGCTGAACATATTCATGGTGCCCACAAGCTGATTGCCACACCCTGTCAAATGCCTTCTTAAAATCCCGATAATATACGTGGTAAAGGTTTCTGGTGATGTTGATGGTACCGTCAGAGTATTCTGAGGTTGAATATCTGTTCTGTTGTCTGCGCCTGCTCTGAAACAGCTTGTTCCTCGCAATAATGGTCTCTTGCTTGTGGCTTCCAGTCTATTCAATATTATCTGCAGGCATGACCCTTGCTTGGGTGGCATATGAGGCTGATTGTGCGGTAATTTATGGCATTGATGTAGATTTCCTTTCTTGTGGAGGGTGATGTATGAGTGACTGTGTCCAAATTAAGTTAGGTTAGCTTAAAAAGGACAACATACCTGAATGTGGGGAACATCAGACTCCTACGAGTTCTCGAGCAACATGCTTTCCCTCTACCATCTGGGAGGAAACGAACGAAAGTTTAAAACAGGGAAATAATTCATCAGAGAAATTACTTTGTGATAAATTGGAGTATTTTCTTACTACGCTTAGTAACAACAAACACAAAAGCACTCTTTTGTGAGAGGTGTTACAAAAGAAAGATAAATAAGGAAAAGAAAAGAGAAGAAGAAACTGATTATTAATACGGAGGAGGAGAAGGACGACGACTGCAACGATGTTGCTGCTGCTGCTGCTGCTGATGATGCTGATGATGTTGCTGCTGCTGCTGCTGCTGCTGCTGCTGATGATGATGATGATGCTGATGTTGATGCTGCTGCTGCTGCTTCTGCTGATGATGATGATGATGATGCTGATGTTGATGCTGCTGCTGCTGCTACTGCTGCTGCTGCTGATGATGATGATGTTGATGTTGCTGCTACTACTGCTGCTGCTGCTGCTGCTGCTGCTGCTGCTGATGATGATGATGATGATGATGTTGATGCTGCTACTACTGCTGCTGCTGATGATGATGTTGGTGTTGCTGCTGCTACTTCTGCTACTGCTGATGATGATGATTTTGATGCTGCTGCTGCTGCTGCTGCTGCTGCTGCTGCTGCTGCTGCTGCTGCTGCTGCTGATGATGATGATGATGATGATGATGTTGATGCTGCTACTACTGCTGCTGCTGCTGATGATGTTGGTGTTGCTGCTTCTGCTGCTGATGCTGCTGATGCTGATGTTGCTGCTGCTCCTGCTGCTGCTGCTACTGATAATGATGATGATGATGATGATGATGATGATGATGATGATGATGATGATGATGATCATGATGGTGATGATGATGAGATTGATATGCTGCTGCTGCTGCTGATGCTGATTGCTGTGATGTGATAGTGTTCTGCATGCTCCTGTGCTGCTGCTATGATAATGATGATGTTGATGATGATGGATGATGGCTCATGATCGGTGATGATGTTGGTGTTATAATGTGCTGATTCTGCTGTGCTGATGCTTGATTGATGCTGATAGCGTTGCTGCTGCTGCTGCTGCCTGCTGCTGCTCTTGCTGATGCTGTTCTGATTTTGATGTGATGCTTTGTGCGGATACTGCTGCTGAAGCATGATGCTTGTGTTGATGATGATGATGATGATGCTGATGATGAATGATGATGATGATGATGAGGGGGGAAGGGGAGATGGGGGGAAGGTTTCGGAGGAGGATGGTGGGTGGGGAGGCGGTGATTAGGGCGCGGAGGAGAAAGTGCGGATACCTGTGGCGCTTGCTGTTGCGGCTGTAGGTCTTTTCTTCGGGGTTTTGTGTTGTCCATCGCAAAAGGGGGGGGGGGAAAAAAAGGGGGGGGGGGGGGGGGGGGTGTCAGCACGGGCAGGAAGGACAGATTTAATTATTTTATTTATTATATACCCTTTATGTCACAGGCAGCTTTCTGTGCGTGAAATTCGGGCTGCTCTCGCCCGGTAATAAAGCGGTCGCACTAGAGCAGCGCACACCCATTTTTTTTCTTTTTCTGTCTGTAGCTGTATTTGTTTCTATCAGAGTGGCTTTATTCTACAGAATTGGTCAGGGACACTTTTTGTTGCGTGGGTTCTTATTACGTGCGTCTAAATAATTTGGTGTTATCACACGCGCGTAAATCAGAGAAACTGATCTCGGTGATCGTCTATCCGATAAGGACTAGCAACAAGACACCACTCATGATCTTAATGGTATGGGGGCTAAGTTTCGGGTTCAAAGGGATTCGAACCTCCGCACACTTTCGACCCGACTTTTCACTTTCTAGACAGGCGCGTTTACCTCTAGACACCGATCTATAGAAAGAAAGAAAGGACGGATGAAGAAGAAACCACCGCTTGTTTCCTATAAGGAAACGACCACACCGACATAAATACAGGATTTAAAACAATCAACACATTTCTGCCCAAAAGACATGACAGCAAAACAATGAATAAATGAATGAAACAAAGGAAAAGAAAAAGAACGAACGCAAGAACCTCCCTCCACTTGTCCTGTAAGGACACCATTCAATCAAGGTATACAGGCGTAAACACAACACCATAATTAATAGTGCCCACACACGAAAGACAGACAGGACAGACAGACAGAACCAAAAGAACGGATAAGATACGAAGAAAGGAGAAAAAAGATAGAAAAGTCACACTCTGTTCCATAAGGAAGGAAATCATATCAAGGGATTACAGGCTTAACGCAACATAATCTACCGAATGAAGACGAAAGACAGAAAAGAGAGAGAAGACAGAAAAGAGAGAAAGAAAGAAAGAAAGAAAAGAAGACAAGAGAAGATAAGAATAAAGATAAAGAGAAAGAAAAGAAAGAACAAGAAAAGAAAGAAAGAAAGAAGTCGCCCTGTTGGTGTTGTAAAGGAAAACTATCACATCAGGTATTACAGGCTTAAGACCAGCAAACCACTCTGCCCAAAGTATAAAAAGACAGACAGACAGCAAAGAAAGAAATACAGAAAGAAGAGACAGACAGGAAGACAGAAAGAAAGACAGACAGACAGTAAAGAAAAGACAGACAGACAGAAAGAAAGTCAGAATGACAGAAAGGACAGACAGCGACAGAAAGACAGAAAAGACAGAAAGACAGACGGACAGAACAGAAAGACAGACGAAAGATAGAAGACAGAAAGACAGAAAGTCAGACAGAAGACAGACGACAGAAAAGAAAGACAGACAGAACGAAAGACAGATAGAAAGGAAAGAAAGATAGAAAGAAAGACCGCAAGCAGACAAGAAAGACGAACGAAAGACAGACGACAAGACAGAAAGACAGAGAGAGAAAAAAAAAAGAAAGACAGAAAGACAGAAAGAAAGGAGAAATCCCACCTGTTCCTGTAAGGAGACGATGATCACATCAAGGTATTACAGGCTTAACACAACAACACATTCTGCCCAAAAGACAGACAGACAGACCAAGAAAAAACAAAGACAGAAAGTCTAAAAAGAAAGAAAGAAAGAAAGAAATATACAACGAAAAGAAAGAACAGAAGGAAAGGCATCACAGCTGTTGGTGTCAGGAAGGAATCCCATCAAGGCATTACAGGCTTACCCCAACACACTGCGCCCTCATCAACACAGGCAGCCTGGTGATCGCCTCACAGCATGTTGCACTGTGTATGTTTGTCCGTCGTGTTCGACGATGACCTCCAAAACAGCAGAGGAGGCAGCTGCTGTTTCGGAAATTGGGCAGAAATTCGATTATAGTGGAGATGCCTTGCCCACAGTACATCCCCACTCTCTCGGCCAAGTGGGCATAAGGTCAGTCAGCGTTGGGGATGTTCTCCAAAGGCCAACTAGGGCTGCAGCACATTAAGGACTGTGCAAGTCAAGCCTCCTAGTCAGAGAGTCCTAGTCGGTCACTAAAGACTAAGCTGTAAAGTGGAATTCCATGAGTGGGAAAGCCACTGGTCATACAGCCTCTCACTTTGCTGTTGTTGCCCCCAGCGTCAATGGTTTCATCCAGAACTGGGATAAAGCCCAGGTGCTGACTGGGCCAGTAGCCCTCAGTTCCCAGCACCTCACACAGTCGGATCACTGCCAAACACTGCCAGTCTTCTGTCTGTCTGTCTCTCTGTCTGCCTGTTTGTCTGCCCATCTGTTTGTCTGTCTGTCTGTCCGTCGTGTTTAAAATTGCATATTAATATGTCAGTTGTAAGGTGTGTATGGGGGAGGTGGTTTTGTGTGTGTTTATTTTATTTATTTATTTTATTCTTTTATTTCGAGGATAATGCAATAAGCACTCATGTGGGTTTTTTCCACCCAGTCCCCGTGTGTATGCAGTTTTGTAAATTTTGTCACCGTTCCTACCGGCAGACAATGGCCTACTCTTTCGAAAAGCGGAACGGGTTTTAACCGGTGCGCAAGATGTTCTGCGTGCGTTCGCTCACGGGGCCTCGGGTTTATAGTCTCATCCGAAGGACGTTTGGGGAGAGTGGAGTCTGCGCTGATGTTAACTGCAGGGGGAAGGACTTTTGGGGAGAGTGGTCTGCACTGATGTTAACTGCAGGGGAATCTCTTGGCGTTCCTCTGTGTGTTGTGTGGTGTGTGTGGTGTGTGGGTGTGTGTGTGTGTTGTGTAGTTAGGGTGTGTGTGTGTGTGTGTGTTGGTGTGTGTGTGGTGTGTGTGTTGTGTGTGTGTGTGTGGGTGTGTGTGTGTGTGTGTGTGTGCTGCGCGCGCGTGTGTGTGTGTGTGTCTGTGTATATATGATTATAACAATGTCTTTATGGTAATTTATATTGCGCTGAATCTTGCGTGTTAAAGTCAACTGAAAATTCAAAAGCCTGAATAATTAGAAGTTTGGTAGTGTGTGTGTGTGTGTGACGTGTGTGTGTTGTGGTGTGTGTGTGTGTGTTGTGTGTGTTGTGTGTGTGTAATGTTGTGTGTCCATTCTTACGCTCCATAAAAATTACTCTTTGGCGGGGTAAAAGTGAACTGAAAATACAAAATGAAAAAATTTGAAAGTTGAGATAAGTGGTACTCAATGACAAACAGAAATTACTTTTTAGTGGGAGGTGGTGCGTGAGTTCAGTGACAGAATACATGGAGACAACCAAACCACATAGCAACAAATGGACACGGGAAAAAACCAACAATTATCGAGAAAAAAGTGACGAAATCAAGTCTCAACTTATCAAGGAAACAGCAGCGCAGCAAGACATAAAGAAACGGGAAAAGACAGAAAGAAAAACTGAAAGAGAAGAACAAAAAGGACAGGAGAAGTGGAAAGGAAAGATAAAAGAAGAAACAATACGAAGGATGAAGGAGAGGGGGGGGGGGGGGGGGGGGGGGGTAGACAAGGTATAGAAGGCAAGGCAGGCGATGACAAAGAAAGCTTAAAAACGTTGTACAGCCATAATATAGCGATATGGCCCGGTCCGCCCCCCCCTCACACACACACACACACACACACACACACACACACACACACACACACACACAACACACATGCACACTTTTTACCTCTTCACTGTCATAATATTATTATGGGTTATTTATTTTTTTTAATTTATTTATTCTTTTATATCGAGGAAAATGGAATAGGCGCTCATGCGCTTTATTTACATCTAGTCCCCGTGTGTATGCAGTTTTGTCAATTTTGTCATCTGTTCCCACAGGCACACAATGGCCTATTCTTACGAAAAGCGGAATAGGATTTAACGTGTGCTCAAGATGTTCTGCGTGCGTTCACGCACGGGGCCTTGGTTTTTAGTCCCCA
>JAQIHA010001923.1:0-10223 GCA_028751875.1 Rapana venosa | reverse complement strand
CCAACTTCCCCCCCCGTCTTTATCTACACTTCCCATAACCCTGTCTTTCTCTACCCTTCACATTGTCCTCCAATAACCTACCCCACCCTCCCCTTTTCTTTTTTCGACACTATCACTCGCTGTCCTCTTCTACACTATCCCTGTCCTTCTTCACGTTGTCTTCCACCCTGTTCTCCTCTCCCTAACCTCCACCCTGTCCTCCTCTATCCTTTCCCACCCTATATCCTGTCCTCAAATACCCTACCCCCTGTCCTCCTCAACACTTCCCTCCATCCTGCCCTCCTCTGCCTTACCCCATCCTGTCTTCCTCTACCTTACCCCAACCTGTAATCTTTTACCCTATCCCACCCTTCACCCTGTAACCCTCACCCCAAACCTCCACTCTTTAATACCTTTCCCCGTCTCCACCCTGCCCTCTTTCCCCCCCACCCAAACCTGTCCCCCCTACCCCCCCTCCACCCGCCCTACCTTCCAACCCCTTTAACCCTTTCCATAAAACTCCACCTCCAAGATGACCTACCTAACCCACCCCCCACTGGTCTTCCTCAACCCACTTCCCACCTGTTCTCTTACCTACTATCACCTGTCCTCCTCTACCCCACCCTACCCTCAACCCTGTCCTCCTGTACCCTACATTTCCCTCAATCCCGCCCACCTCTTCCGCACCCTACACCCTGTTCCCATCCACTCCGCCCTTTACCCTGTCCTTCTCTACCCTACCCCAACCTCCATCCTGTACTCCTCTACACACTACACCATTGACCATGTCCTCTACCCTTCCCCAACCTCCATCCTGTCCTCATCTACCCCATCCTTAACCCTGTCCTCCTCTACCCTACACTCCACTCAGTACTCCTTTACCCTACCTTACACCCTGTCCTCCTCTAAACTATCTTCCACCCTGTCTTCTTCTGCACGACCCCCCCCTCTCCCTTTCCTCTTTTCCCCTACGCAAACCTGTCCTCCTACACCAAACCCCACCTTTGGGTCCTTCCCCCATCCTAAAAAAAACCTTCTCCTCTACGCCACACTCCACCCTGTCCTCCTCTACCCTTCCTCGACCCCTTCCTAATCAAACTACCCACCCTTCCACCCTGTCCCCCTTTTACCTCCCACCTTCACCCTGTCCAAGCTACCCACAATCACTCTGTCCTACTTTATTCACACTGTTCCAATTTCTCCCCCACTCTCCACCATGTTCTCCTGTACCCTACCTCCACCCGTCGTCTCTACCCTAACCCTCCCTCAACCTTGCCGTCCTCTATCCTACCCTACCTTCAACCCTGTCTTTGTGTACCCTACCTTAACCCCACCCTGTCCTTCTCTACCCTACCTCACCCTTCATCCTGTCCTTCTCTAAACCACCCTCTACCCTGTCTTCATAGACTACTACCCCACCCATAACCCTCTATCGCCTCTAACCCATCCACCACACTGTCCTGTATCCCAACCCTCACCCTGTCAACGTTTATCCAACCCTCCACCATGTCCTCATCTACCCCACTCTACCCTCTTCCCTGTATCTTCTACCCATTTTAACCAATTACACTCAACCCTGTCCCTCTTCATAACCTACCAAAACTCTCCACCATGTCCTCCTCATCCAAACCTCCACCCTGCCCTCCCCTCTACTCACGCCTCCATTCTGTCTACTCTTTTCCTTCCTCACTGTCCTCCTCTACCCCACCATCCTTCTATCCTCTCCGCCACTACCCACCCAACACTCTGACGTCTATCCTACACTCCACTCTCTCTTCATCTATCTTGCCCTCCACCCTGTCCTCCTCTACCCTACCACACCCTCCACCCTGTCCTCCTCTACTCCACCCTATCCTCCACCCCAAGTAGGAAAGGATTATATTAAAATGAATGGGCTGATAGGTCTGCTAAAAAAGTGTAAATAATGACAGTTGATCCACAGCATCGAGTGTTCCTTTATCCTTAGAAGAGGGCTACCGATTATTAGAACAGGCATCCTTGAATAAATTCATGGAATTATATCAGCATAAAGCACAGTTTCCGAAGTGGGTTCTAAGTAGGAGAGCGTGTTTTTTTGTTTGGAAGACAATGTCCATCAAAAAAACTCATACAGCTGTTGATCAGAGACAGACAACTCAAGCATTATTTTCAGATAATGCGAACAAAAATGTAATTGTTACAACATTCAGCAAAAATGTTGAATGCTTATGGGGGATTAGTTATTTCCAATGATCGTATATCATACTTGATTGCAGGATTTATTACCTTACTTGCCTCTCACCTCTCAGACTTCTATTGAGGAAAATTTCAATGATGTAGATAACGTTTGATATGGCTAAAGACTTACAGTCAAGTCCCATAGGACATTTGTTGACAATTATTGAAGTTTTGTTTTTGTTTTTACCTTCTTGTGTATTATCATTAATTAGTTATGCTGCTTAGTATTCAAGCACAGACGCACACACTATTTTTCATGAATAGTTTTGATGTTTAGTGTGTTTTCTGTGTCTTTATTAATATACATAATAATTTTGATAGCATTATTTTGCACATGTCTCAAAGCAATGACCTCAATGCGCTTGCATACCATGCCGCATTTATACACATGACTCACAGCACATAATAACAAAACAAACAACAACAAAACAATGATATGAGCATTCTAAAGCGCAAATAAAATTTCCAGAGATACTATCGCACTGTAGAGGCACACACTTGCGTCCGGGCAACAATAGCAGGGCAATTAAACAGTACAACTCAATGAAAAGGAACTACGCAATACACATAACTAACAAAACAAACAACAATCCATAAACAACGCCAGGCATGCACATGAAGTAAGCCTACAGCTGTGGACAAACGGCGTCCGTCTAGACAAGCACATATAATTAAATAGCTAGGATATACATTGAAAGAGATGTGTCTTAAATTGAAGACTTTAAACTGGGATAAAGTGGGAGCATGTCCTCTGTCGGCTGGTGGCAGAGAGATCAGATCGTGGGCGCAGCAACACACAAAGGATTACGTCCTGCGGTTTTGAGGTTTGTTATGGGGTACAACAAGTAAGTTATCATCGAAGACCGCAGGGTTCTAGTTGTGGTGCCGTGATTTCAGGCAGTGATCAGAGATGGTAGCAAGCGAGAAGCCTTCAGGTAATGACGGTTATGCCAAAAGACGCAACTTTGTACTGACAGCGTGCACTTACAGTAAACCTAATGAGCTCCCTAAGCATGGGTAGTCACATGGTCCCTTTTGCTCTTTCCAAGGATGAGCCTGGCAGCAGAGTTCTGAATTCGCTGCAGGCGTTGTGTACACCTAGGTCATCACTTATTCCGATTAAAATGGGAGTTGCAATAGGCCAGTCGCGACAGACGGTCGCTGAAACTGAAACAAGCTTGATCAATGCATCACGAGGCAGAATTTCTTAATGTGGGCAATACGGCGCAGCTTAGAAAGGCGTATGCTCTGCTTGGGGACGTTTTAATGTGCGTCTTTCATGGAGAGAGTTTAGTGATCTAGCTGAACACCCCGATACGCACAGAACTCTGAAAAAGCTATGTCACAGCCACAAGACATCAGAACTCTCCGACAACGCTTAACGACTAGATGGTTGATCACACTTGCCATCACTTTGTCTTGTCTGTTTTTAATTTGAGTTTGTTGCTGTACCTACACCGCTATGGACACTTGTGCGTTGCAATCTGCCAGTGTGCGTGTGGCGTCCGAAAATTTTGAGGTGTTGCATTTGCCGAAAATTTCTGTATCATCTGCATATTTTGAAAATGGCAATCATGTAAGGTCATCACATTAGACAGAGGCTGAGAATATCAGTGTGAACAATACGGGACCCAAAACAGAAAGAGAACCTTGAGGTAAGCCATACTGGAGGGGGGGCGGGTTGTGACATTAAACTCCCTCTATCAGCACGCTCTGCGACTTATCAGAGACATAAAGAGGGGGGTAAACCATGCCAAGGCAACAACCTTTATTCATAAAGAGCATTCTAGGTCTTCTTGAGAAAATAGAGTGGTCATGCGTGTCGAATGCCGCACTGAGTCAAACAAGCCCATGACAGACACTTCTGCGTCGTCATTCTGCAAAGCTGGCTGCTGGTTGACACTCAGTACGGCAGTCTCCCGTGCTGTTGACAGCCCTATTCGCTGACTGATGATCTTCCAAAGTTGTTACAAGCTAGGTGACTTCTGAAGCTGTTTGAGGACGGACTTCAAGAACTTTTGAATTGAATGGAAGATTGGGGAAAACGGCCTGTAATTGTCATAGTATTGCAGTCTGGACTTTTTCTTGAGGAATTTTAGTGGGTTAACATAGCATTTTTGAACTGACTGGGCTACAGAGCCCGACGACAGAGATGGCATTGATGTGTCTGTTACCATATGTGCCAAATATCATGGTTTTGCGTTATCATAACAGTGGGCACAGAGGATCTAAACATCAGCTTTTTGATGGCATGGACAGAATTACTTCATGGATGTCTTTCACTGAAACTGGTTGAAAGGATGACAATATGGGACCATCAATACTGATGGGAAACCTAGGTGGGAACAGATGTCGCTATCAAGGCTCAATCGGCGTTATTTGTCTGATTTTATCCATGAACAAAAGTTACAATAAACTTTGTGGGTAGAGCGTTTTTGTAGGGGCACATTTGTGGGAAGGGGAGTGGGTATTATTCATTACCCAGGAGGTCTGTTAGCTATAGAGAAAATTTGTTTGATGAACGGAACCATGATTTCATTTACTCAAAATAAAATTCTTTTTTTTGGTCTTCTTTCAGCTTCCTGAATAACGCAATTTCCTTGACTAAAATCTCTCTGTTGCACTGAGAGTTTTGCTTTCTCCACTTTCTCTCTGCCCGCCCTCGCTTCACCCTTCTAGCTCTCTGACCCCATCGTCCATCCAAGGCGATGAAGGCCTGTCGCGCACCTCCGAGAACACAAAACGGGAGCGTGTTTGTCAACATTCTTCTTAAGAACCCCCCTCATAGGTCTCAACCAAAGGTGTAACATCACGCACTCCGAACATCCACCAGAGACAAGATCAGCGCGGAATATTCATCCTGGCACCATCCTCCCGATGCCCCTGGAGGAATACCCAACGGGTGACCGGCGGAGGTCGTCCGCAAGTCAAGCTGGTGGAGGGGGAAAAAACACCATAATGATCTGATAGGCCCGGGGAACTCTTTAACAATCTCAAAGCTTTACAAAGTATCATCATCATTCTTTTACACAATCCAGTCCATATAGTGTCCTTTCTCTCGTGGTAGATTCCTTGTCAACCAGTTGACACAAATTAAACTCAGATAGAATAGACTTTACCTTCTTGTACATCTTTGTCACAAAAAGACTACCCATAATGATAATGAAGTCCCCTTTTGAATAGAAAACTTTGCTGTCATTGGTTGTAATAAGAGAGCAAGTCTGGGAGTTCTTGAAAACAAATTACTACGGAATTTTGTTTCTTGGTGGGTGTACGCCGGTAAATGAGAACCTAGTTTGTTGATGTTTGGTTCGAGGGTTTAAACCAATCTCACCACCTTCTTCGAAAGAAAATTTTTTAAGTCCAGGTCTCTGCATGGTAGCATGACGTCGAGAGGAGTCTTTTTATCACGATAGCCATGATGCCGCCGGAATCTGTTGGTCGTATGTTGACTGAGCGGAAGGTAACAGCTTCAAAATGTACTTGATGGGAGGAGGCTAGTTTTAAAAGCTTTCAGCTCCTGTTGTCACTTAGCTAAGTTTCTGACAACTAGGGCAATGTCGACATGTTGGTGGTAAAGTTCGTTTTTAAGGTCACGATGCGATATTTGGCTAGGACTGACAGTTGAGATTGTCAAAACTTTTCAGTTGCTGCGGTGGGTCTTTGGGTTGTTTACATCGACTGACGACATCGCTTCCAGGCTAGATTGGCTTACGATTTGCAGTGAGCGAAGCGCCGGGGCGATGGGACGTCAGGGGTCAGTGGAGAAGGCGATGCAGCAAGGAGCTGCGTGCGGGAGTACCTGTAGCCGCTATCTTGTACTGTCGATGTCGCTTGCTACATGCTGGCCAGAGTGAGATCCATGACTGGTAGCCAGGGTCAGGGTCACGGGGGGGATGCTTGCAGGCCGTTGGTGTTTGAAAAGTGCCCAATGTTGGTGCTGGGCAGGGAGAAAATGCCGGCTTGTCAGTTTTCTATGGAGACTTGGCAAAAACTAAAAACCAAAACAAGAAACAGTTTTCACTGTTTTTGTCGGGGGGGTGAAACCCCTCCCATTCGCTCCCGGTGATACATCGCACAGTCACTGTGATCAAAAAAGTTAAACACATTTGGCACAGTCACTCAACGTATATTACATAAAACATGGGTAGCATGTGGGGGCACTCGAACCATAACGGTTGATGACCTTGACCCCCCCTTTATGATGTATTCAAGCACAACACACACACACACACTCACACACACACACACACACACACACACACACACACACACACACACACACACACACACACACACACACACACACACACACACACACACACACAACACACACACCCTACAGTTCTCTTCCATATGGACCAACAGCTTTGATGAATAAATTCAGAGTTCTTTTTCTCTCTCTCTCTCTCTCTCTCTCTCTCTCTCTCTCTCTCTCTCTCTCATCTCTCTTCTCTATCTCTCTCTCTCTCTCTCTCTCATCTCCTCTCTCTCTCTCATCTCTCTCTCTCTCTCTACAGTGCTCCACTCCTCTCCTCTCTCTCTCTTCTCTTCTCTCATAGTGTTCTTCTTCTCTTCTCTTCACTTCTCATCTCTCTCCATTCTCACTCTCTCTCTCTCTCTCTCTTCTCTCTCTCTCTCTTCTCATCTCTTCTCTCTCTTCTCTCTAATCTTCTTTCTCTCTCTACTCTTCTATCATCTCTCTCTCTCATTCTCTCCTTCTTTCATCTCTCTCTCTCTCTCTCTCTCCTCTCTCCATTCTCTTCTCTCTTCTTCTCTCTCCTCTCTCTCCTGGATGTTTCTGAAATTTTATCTTTTTATTTGCTGATGACTTCTTCTACTATCTTATCAGTATAGGTCTTCAGCAACAATTGAACATTTTAAAAGGTATGCTAACAGACTTGGCCTCAGTGTGAATTTTGACAAGATCGAAGGTCATAGTATTCAGAAAGGTGGATACATTTCATCGAAAGAAAAATGGCTATACCGTAACACAAAATTGAGATAGTCAATTGTTACAATATCTAGGGTTATCTTTTCCACTGTTAACTTTTTCATATGCATTAGAATGATATGCTCTTAGAGCAAGAAAAGCAACTGTTTGTATTTTAAACTGTTATGGACAGTTGGTGACCAGTCCCCATCATTATTTTCAAATTGTTTGACTGCAAATTCAGCCAATTTAACATATGCTCTGAAGTTTGGGCGTTAATGCAGACCACAAGACTATTGAACGTGTTCATACATTTGCGTTGAAAAGGTTACTCAATGTCAGTATCAGAACACTAATGCTCTAATTATGCAGAACTGGAAGATATCCACTCTATGTAATTACTCACACTAGATGTATAAAATATTGGCTGAAGATGATGACATGCCTGAACACAGATTTCCGCTAAAAGCTTACAAAATGTTGTACAACCTTCATTGCAACAATAAGAAATAATTGGTCTCCAAAATATGTTTCACATTGTATCGTTATGGATTTGGTCATGTGTGGGAAACCAAGGGGTCACATGTATTAATGTCTTTTTGCGTGAATCAGACAGAGACTTATAGATTTTTCATCAGGACTGGAATAGTGATGTCTCTGGAGAACGATTTTCATTTTATACATCCTTTAAATCTGTTCCTGGTCTACCACAAGCCGTGTTTGAAGTGAAGAATTATGCTGTAAGAAAACAGTTGTTACGTTTTAGATTAGGTGTCTCACCATTAAAAACTCATAGGTATCGACATGTTGCTCAATCAGTAGAAAGTTTATTTTGTCCATTTTGTAAAGATGCTCTTGAATCGGAAGTTCACTTTTTGTTGGTGTGTCCAGTATATTGTGAAATTAGGGAAAAATACTTACCTCGTAAATTTTTCTCACGACCATCAGGGTTTGCAGCGACACTTCTGATGGCCAGTGAAAAACATTGTAAAGCACTTGCATGGTATATATTCGAAGCTTTTCAAAAGAGGCGAAATGAAACATAAAAACCATGACAGACTTCTTAAATCAACCAACATGTTTATTGTTTTGAAAACGTGGAAGATCTTGAATATTTCAATTTTGGTATGCCATTTCTAAATTAATGAGAATGAGCTTATTTGCATTTGTAAGGACATGTGTGTATGGTGTGTGTGCATGCATGCACATGTGTTTGTGTGTAATTATAGGTGTGTGAGTATGTGTGTGTGCGTGTGTGTGTGTGTGTGTTGTGTTGCGTGAGGGAGAGAGGGAGAGAGAGAGAGGGGGAGAGAGAGAGAGAGAGATAAGAAAGAGAGAGTGAGTGAGTGCACATTAGACTGATCTTTACATGCAACCTTGAAATTGTTGACAAATTAATTAATGTGAAGTGTTATGCTTGGTTTTCTTTGCTTCAGATGTTCTGAACCTCATTCATGGCATATGGCCTGGTACATTAAATGTTCCTGATCCGAGTCCGAGTCCGATCCGAGTCTCTCTCTCTCTCTCTCTCTCTCTCTCTCTTCTTCTCTCTCCTCTCTCTCTCCTCTCTCTCTCTCTCCTCTCTCTCTCATCTCTCTCTCTTTTCTCTCTCTCCTCTCTCTCTCTCTCTCTCTCTCTCTCTCTCTCTCTCTCTCTCTCTCTCCTTCTTTCTCTCTCATGAAGTACGTATTTATATTTTATATTTTCAATATTGGGTTTGTTGACTGTACTTGAGTTCTAGTGAATGTCTTATTATTGAGTGTAACAACTAAGTGTACCTTACTTATAATGTGTAGATGTTTATTTTTATGACTCTATGAGTTTGGCTTTTTTTACTTATAATGTGTAGATGTTCATTTTTATGACTCTATGAGTTTGGCTTTTTTCTGTTTTGTTGTTTTTTTGGTGTGTTTTTTAAAAAGTTTTGTTTTTGTTTTTTCCTTTGTTTTTACTGTGTGAGTGTAAGAGTATTGGGCTTATTATTATGATGTATTCCTACTGGCAGGGACTGGATGTAAAAAAGCACATGGATGCTTATTTATTATTCTGGAAATAAGAGAATTTGTCTCTTTCTGTCTGTCTGTTGTCTGTCGGTCTCTCTCTCTCTCTCTCTCTCTCTCTCTCTCTCTCTCTCTCTCTTCTCTCTCTCTCTCTCTCTCTCTCTCTCTCTCTCTCTCTCTCTCTCTCTCTCTCTCTCTCTCTCTCTCTCTCTTTACAGACGATGTTGTTTTGTTATCTTCGACTCCTATAGGTCTGCAGAATCAGTGAATATACTCCAAACCTGTTGTGTAGATATGAAATTAAAAATCAATACAGATAAAACAAAAGTGATGGTCTTTAGAAAAGGAGGGATCTTGGGTAGGGATGAAGAACGGTTTTTAGGAAATCAAAAATTAGAAGTTGTAAAGAAATATTGTTATTTGGGGTATGTTTTCTCAACAAAGCTTAGTCGTAGGCAGGATACTGAACATTTGAGTGTAAAAGGGAAAAAAGCACTAATAAGTCTAATTCGAGCTTTTAAAAAAAAACCAAGGATATATCTTCTCAGGTTTTCTTCAAAGTCTTTGATGTAAAAATGAAACCAATATACCTATACGCATCTGAAGTTTGGGGTTTAAATCGTTTAGAATCTTTAGAAAAAATACATCTGATGGCTTGTAAGCGTTTTCGTGAGTTCCTGTTAAAACACCCAACAAAATGGTATATGGGGAAGTAGCAAGATATCCTTTACATGTAAACTCTTATATTTGTGCAATAAGATATTGGTTAATATTACTGCAGATGAGCCATCATAGGTTGCCTCGACAGGCTTATGAAATGCAATTAACTCTAGATCAAAAAGGTAAGAAATGCTGGGTAACAGGTATAAGGGAATTGTTGTGTAGTTTAGGGTTTAATATTGTTTGGCTACAACAGGATGTTGGAGATATTCAGGGATTCTTTGGTGTTTTCAAGCAAAGATTAATGGATATATTTATTCAGGATGCTGGTGTCAGAAGAGAGTAATAGATATGAAACATATAAAATCTTTTAGGACTGTTTTTGAAAAAGAATTGTATCTTGATAGCATCAAAATTTACTGTTTCAGTTGCAC
>JAQIHA010001922.1:0-10240 GCA_028751875.1 Rapana venosa | reverse complement strand
CCCCCGATCTTTTAGAAGGTTTCATGGGGTCCAAGGGTTTTTGGGGATTTTTTCCCTTCGTTCTTATGTGGCTTTGTGGGAGAGTGAAAAAAGCATTTTCTTTAAAAGCCACACACACACACACACAGGCACATACACACACACACACACACTTAGACAGAAATTTAGCCCAGGAAACCAGAACCACACCCAAATTTATACCCAAGAAAGGTTAAATTTTGAGTGGAACTCAACCGTGCGACGAGGCAGCGGGAATTCCAGGTCACGAAAGTTGTGTATGTGGGACATCTAACCTGGACAAGTCTGCCGTTATCCTACAGCGACCCTGTTCAGATGTGTCGACCAAGGACACTAATGCTCTCATTCTGTCTAATAGCACAACTTGTGAAAAGACGTGTGAACACTTATAGTTAGTTATACAGCAGAAGCATGTATACACACACCCACATGCATGCCCCCATATGCACACGCACACACACACACCATATGCACACACACACACACACTCTCACTCAAAACACACTCACACACACACACAACACACACACACATATACACACAATCTATTATTTAAGTATCTTTCTCTTTACAACCAATTCTAGTGATAAAACTCGATATCCTTCATGCTGAAGATGAGAACAGCACCACAAGTCAGTTTTTTTACACAAACTGATACATCAGCAGATTCTAGTAATCTAACCTGCAATACTTAGGTGTAAAATAACAAGTTATTATCATAATGATAATGTCAGTCAACAAACCCATCCCAACCCTTTTTCTTTATTTTTGCTTCCCATGCTCCTTTTCTTCTTCTAACCTTCCCTTGATGTGATCAGGAAGTATAAAATATCCTTTGTAACTATATTCACCAATTCAGCCACCCCCCCCCCCCCCCCCCCCCCCCCCCCCCCCCCCCTCTCTAAGGCAACAACAAAAGGTCGTGTGTGTGTGTGTGTGTGTTGGTGGTGGGATTACACTGTACACTGGAAAATAAAATTTATACCTCCTTTATCTCCCCCTCCATCTATCTACACCTCCTACTCTCTCACACCTTTCATCCCTCTCTTTCCCCCCCTCCCTCCCCTCCCTCCCCCCCTCCTCCCTCTCTCTCTCCCTCCCCCCTTCCACTCCCCCCCCCCCCCCTCTCTCTCTCTCTCTGTCTTTCTCTCTCTTACATCAAGTCAAAGATGACCCCTTCCTTTGTGCACCATGGGTTTTCAAAGGGCTGGAATGACAAACTGCAACAAAATCAAACAATAAACAGATTTGAAGCAAATGATAATAATAATAATAAATCAAATTTATATAGCACTGTATCTTGCACAGACAAAAAAAAGCGCCTGCACTCAACTCATTCTTACACAGTCATGCCACCAAAAGTTTGTTTAAAAAGTCCCTTTTCCAAAACCCCAAAACACAAACACACAAAACCAAAAATGAAGTGTTTTTGTCAAACCCAAAAAAAAAAATAAGAAAAGAAAAAAAAACGGGGAAGGGTGTTGTGCATGTGGTGTTTTCCCTGTGCTGTGCTGTTTGCATTGCTTTGTTGTTTTTGATGCTTACCCCTGTTAGGGGGGGTGCGTGCGGAGTGTTGATGATCGTGCCTGTGTTTTGTGGGGGTGGTTTTGAAGTGTGTTTGGCGTCTTGCATTGATTTTGTTGTTATGCCAAATGTGTGTGTGTCTGGGGTTTTGTGTGTGTGTGGGGTGTTTATTGGGAAAATGATTTTGTATTGCTGTGTGAACCACACCCCACACACACACACACACCACCACAACCACACCACAACACCACCACCTACTCAACCCCCAAAACCCCCACCCACCCACACACACACATACCACACACTTTCACCACTCCACCACCCACAAACCCCTCATTCACTACCCCTGACAAGGAAAACCAGGGTGGGAAACAGCAGAAGAAAAGGGAAAATTTTTAATCAACTACCTGAAAAAGGGGAAAAACAAACTTCTGAACCTGGGTTTTCCCCTTGTTCGTGTGCCCTTGTATCCCCCTTCTGTCCTCCATCCCTTTTTGCAGGTACCCGCAGCCACACAACCGTCAAAATTTGTTTTATTCTAATACACAAATTCAAAAAATTTTCAAAATTTTGTTTCTCCTTACCCTCTTCCCCCCTGCTTTTTCCCCTTTAAAAAAAAAACAATTTTTTCGCCAGGAAAATTTAAAAGCAAATTAAAAACTCTCTGATTATTTTTGTTATCATTACTATTAAAAACGTTGCAAGTTTATCACTGGGCTTGACATAAAAAGGGAGACAGGGAAAAACCCGAAAGGCTGAAAATCTTTTCCTTTTTTACCCAAAAAAAAAAAAACTTGAAATGAAAATAAAGTTATTAAAACAAATACAAAGTGACAAAATTATTTCTTTCCACCCCAACTTCAGGCATTTGTTGTTGTTATATGAATGGAAAAACGGTTGCGCTGCTGTTGTGCACCTGACAAACTCAGGGCCCCAGGATCAATGAGATGTGGGAGATAATTGTTTTCTTTTAATTCTTCCTAAAAATACATATATAATATATATATAAATAAAAGACAGGAGGACAGACCAAGAAGGAAGAAAAAATGTAGACAAGAATGAGGTGAAGGAAGAATAAGGAACAGGGAAGAAACAAAGAGAGAGGGATAGAAAATAGGGAATGCCCTAGGCAGAATTTCTAGGTGGGGATGCTATCAAACAGACAGGCCCCGCAATCCATTTACACTGGGCTACAGAAGGGGTACTGTATTAGGGGAACTTTTCCTCAAAGAGTTGTTCTGGGGATAGAATTATAGAATTTTTAAGCTGGTGGAGAGTATGTCCAGTAGTCAGTACGAAACTTGTAGATTGGCTGTCAATGTGTCATAAGAATCTGCGCTAATCTGATAATGGCTTTTTGATTGGTACTGGATGGCCAAAATATGTTTGGAATTGATGACAAATCTGCTTTTGAATCTATACCTTTTAGACAGCTCCATGATTTTGTTTCAGATCTGCTTTGTACTCTTTTGCTGAGTTTCTAGGCATACTCTACATAACTCACAGGGAGCTGATCTTAGTCTACAAAATAGATAATATGTCCTGCAGAATCATCAAATCATCTCCGAAGGTCCAAATACTTTGTTAGAGTGAAAAATACCCCCATCCTCAATGATTTCTGTTGAGGGCTTAACTGCCACAGCTGGGTTGGCTGGTTCATCACTTAGTCGTGGTGTGAAAGTGGAATCATTGGTTGCTCTGCAATACTCTTTTTTTAAACATACTAATAATGTAATATCTCTCTGTAGTCTCTCTCTCAAGTGTGTGCGTGCACACACACAGACAGTACACACACACACACACAAGCACACACTTTCTCTCTCTGAGTCTCTCTCTCTCTCTCTCTCTGTCTGTCACTGCCTCTCTCTCTACCTCATTGGTGGTTATTTAGTGCTAACAATATATGGCGGTACAATGGAAAAACTACGAAAGTATGCCTGTGATTTAATGTATATAAAATATTTAGGAATCTGTTTTCAACAAGCTTAGTTTCATAACTGCTTGTAAAGATGGCAAGTAGAGGTAAAAGAAGCTTGTTAATTGTTTTGAAAAAATTACAATTATTGAATAATAATGCTTTTGACGGTTCATTTAAGATAATTTGATGCACAAATACACACACTGTGTTATATATGGCACGGATAATTTGGGGACTGGTAGCAGCGGTAACATTGTGAATCAGGTCACCTCTTTGCTTTTAATAGCAGTTTTTAGGCTTAGATAGCTCGTACAACTAATGATCTTGTTATAGTGAAATCAATAGATATCCTCTCTCTGTTAATGCGTGCTGTTAAGATGCATTAGATATTAGATTAAGATTCTGAATATGGAAGAGTAGGTTACCTTTTAAGTCTTCATGATGCTTTTTGATCAAGGTAAAATGTCAAGGGGAAAAGCACTGGCTTCACAAATATGTTTTTTTACTGTTTATGTGACCTTGGCTTTGGGTTTGTTTGGCCTTTAATGATAAAATTAATATAATCATCACTCTTCATCATCATCATCAATGCCGTTGTGCCTTATTGGCACGTAGGGGCTGCAACCAAATGTTTCCACTTGATGTGTCTGGGCCAGTTCTGAATGGTTCCAGGTATGTTGGAAAAGGGCTCTTCAGCTTTGTTTCGACAGTCGAAGTGTTCTTGGGTGGTTCTCGTTTCGTTTTTCAATATGGTGCCAGTGGGAGGGCTGTTCGAGCGATGTTTCCTGTTCCGACGGCAGAAATGCCCAATCTTACCCCATCGGCATAGCATGATTGATGTGGTCTTGCTTCCTTGGTTGCCAATGGGCAAAAAAGTTCTTGTTGGAGTTGGTATCAGGCCAGAAGATGCGCAAGATTCTTCTGAGATTTTTCATGTGGAATGTGGATAGTTTGTCGAGGTCACTCTCAGTATCTCCAGCCCTCCGAGCGTACAAAGGTGGAAAGTACACAGCTTGGTATGTCTTCTCTTGATGGTGATGGTGGGTATGTGGGGCAGGGCCTGATGTCGGCAAAATTCTAGGTCTTCAAGCGTTGAGAATGGGTCAATCTGATGCCCCGGATGGTCAGATGTTGTCTGTCTCCATAACCCAATTCGATCAATGTCAGGCTGTAGAGTAGTGTGACATGGGCAGCCTTGTCTGACGCCGGTTTGTACACTGAAACTGGTTGTGCTGTTCCTACTCTGCACGTGAAGTTGTTGAGAGTCTTAATGACTTGGATAATCTCCTGTGGAATTCCATTTGCGAGGAGTATGCGCCATACACTTTCTCGATGAATGCTGTTTAAGGCTTTTTCAAAATCTAAGAAGTTGATATACAGCTTGTCTCTGCCATTCGTGCACGTTAGATGTAGTTGAGGCAGGGTGAAGATTGGTTATGCATCTTTCTTCCTGGTCGAAAATCCTGCCTGTTCCTTTCTGAGTTGTTGTCCACTGCCTCTGAGAGTTGTGCGATGTTGTCTTTGCATAAATCTTGCTGGGATCAGGGTAGAGAGTGATTCCACCTCCAGTTGTTTAGAATTGTTCAGGGCTCCTTGCTTTGGGGAATCTTCACCGATGGACTCTTCAGTCCAATTCTGTGGTAGCTTGTTTCCTCCTCCCATATAGCTGCTACGAGTGGTGTAGAATGTAGATGCAAAAACTTCTGGATCTGCCCTTTGAAAAGTTCTGCGTTAGGTTGTCCTGGCCAGGGGGCTTTCATTATTGAGAGAGCTGATGCTGTATAATCTCTTCCTTCTTTGGTGGTTGTGAGGTTCACTTTGAGTCTGCATCAGGATCTTGTACATCTGACTCTTCAGTTAGTGGTGTTTGGGGGGGGGGTTGAGAACTTTGCGGAAATGTTCTGGCCCATCTTGAATCTGGGTCTGCTGCTGTGGTAAGTAATTGGCCTTGTGTATCTAGGATGGTGTTTTGGTATTGACCCGGTACTTGCCAATGACAGTGTTGGTGATCTTTTACACCTGCCCTTGCTCTCCTGCGGTGGCCTCCTATGCTTGTCTTGCAATATCATCCTTGTAGGTCGGTTGTTGTTCTACGTATTATCTTCACAGTTTGGTTTGCGTCTCTGTGTATGTTGTTTGTACCTCTCTCTAAGCCGCTAGACTTTTTCATCTAAGAGTTTCTTCTCAGTTCTCTTGTTCTCGATGGCTTGCCAGATGTGAACATTAATCAGGTATGTCGGAATTGTAGAGAGTTTATATATGTTTTCAGGCAAAGTTTGATTGACTGACGTTGGCAGCCAGTGGAGTGGTCTTATACAAAACAGTGAAAGATTTCAAATGTACGACAATTTATAGTTCACACGATGTCAAACCTTTATCTATGGCTTGATATGGACTTTACAAAAAAATATGATACATTGATTAATAATTATGTCTAAGTGTTTCGACTTGGGGTAGCAGGACATAAATGTTCTAAATTTAGTATTATAGAACATGATGATGTATATCTGAGGTTGCTATACCCATTATGTACGCAAACAGTGGATGATGCGAAGTGCCATTTGGTGCTGTGCTGTGCTGTGCAGTATTCGGAAGGATGTAAAAACATAATTACATTCCGTGTAAAGTATATAGTAGACAGCCTAATTTAAGTAATTTATTTAGATTATGTCTAACTCATGGCATTAGTCGCCCTGGTTGTGCACAGCCTTGCTTTATATTTGTGTAAAGCCTTTAGAATATGAGATGTTAGATCTTGGTTTCTTATGTCTTCTTTTGTAACTGATTTTTATTGTGGTGTTGTGGGTATAAAATAACATTGGGGGGGGGTGTTATTCCTTTTTTTTTCACTAAATTACTAAAGCAGCTCGGCAACCCCCCCCCCCCCCCAACCTACCCAACCTTCATGTATGGGCCAATGGCCTTTTTGTGAATAAATCTTTCAAAAGTTGAGTCTTCTCTCTCTCTCTCTCTCTCTCTCTCTGGAAATATATTATATATATATATATAAATTCTTATATATATATAGATATATTTATATAATTCTCTCGTCTCTCTCTCTCTCGCACAACATAGGATAGTATCTCTTTGTCTTTGGCATTATTGCCATTTCAGTGCTGTAATCTTCGGGGCCTTGACGATGGCGTACACTCTTGGGAAGAAAACAAAACGTACATTTGTATTTGTTTTCCCTTTAAGCTTCTCCCTCAAAAACTTACTCCCTTTAACTATTTTAACCGTCACTTTGTAGCTGAGTTCGGAAAGTAGGTAAAAATCTAAGTCTTACAACTAAATTCGGTGTATATGTTCTTTTTTTAAAATAATTAGCACCGGTCTTTCAATTCCATCTAAGGAAACACATCGCGTATACACATCTAATAACAAATGAATTCGCTTGAAATGTGCAACTTGTAAGCATTTAGATAAAGAAACATATATACAAGGCAGATAACATGTAAAACACACTGCGTTCAGGTTATCAACAAAAAAAAAAAGACTTACAGTTTATCCTTTTGATGTTGTTTCTTCCCCATGTTCGTAAATTTTTGTTTTCGATCAAGTCTTCCACCTCTCACTGTCTCAGTCTCACGCTTGCTATAGGCCTACTTCCGGTCAAGGTAGATCACTTCCAGGTCAAAAAGTTTGCTAAATGCGCTCCCTTGGTAGCTGAAGCTAGGTGGCGAAAAGGGTCCGTTGTTTTTATTTCTTCTTTTAAGGAAACATGTGTCGAAAAGACGGCCGTCAACATAAAAAAACAAACAACCAAACAAAAAAAACCCACTCATTCTTACAAAAGAAACACTCAAGCAAAAAACAGGGATACAGTGTGCCAGTACTGTTTGAACTACGTCATGCCAACGTTTGAGGGGCGGGGGGGGGGGGGGGGGGGGGACTGTAACATGCTTCCTCCATTCTATTACAAAATACCTTTGCTTATTTCGTATTTTTCTTTCTGTTCATTTTTATGCTAAATATCTGTTGCCTTTTTATTGCCTTCAGGTCACTCTTCCCTGATGTTTGAAGCAATTCTTTACCATCTAACCAACCAATTTTGAATTCCCCCCCCCCCCCCCCCCCCCCCCCCCCCCCCCCCCCCCCCCCCCCCCCCCCCCCCCCCCCCCCCCCCCCCCACCCCCCCCCTTGCTGTCAATTATGTATGCGTACTAGTTTTACTGACTGAAAACATCGATAAGGGCGTTATCCATTGTCAGTTCTGCAGCGTTATCTGCCTTGATGGCCTATCTTATTTATCATCATCATTATTCTTCTTTCTTTCTATTATTATTATCTTTATCATTATCACTATTGGCATGAATTGAACGGATTACTGGTATTTGTGTCGATTGACGAAGAAAAGCACTGGAAAAGATTGATAGATTATTGTGACATTTGTTTTGGAGATGACTTAAAGACAATAGTCAATTCTATTTTATGTTAAGGTTTTTTTTTTTCCTGGTTGTTTTTCTGTTCTTTGGTTGTAGCTTGGAGATTCACCAATGGTGAGATTTCACATACGCATTTTTACCCACCATAGGTAGGCCACCTTCCAGATTCAGGAAAAAGGATTTTATGTTATGTATTTGGCTGTATGAAGGTGAACTGTATGCCTATGTTCATTCATACAGATCCATATGGTGAAAAAGTTTAGGAATGCTTCATTGTAAAAAGCCAGTTGAGCGGACCAAGAATTTAGGGTCGTATGTCGTCTATTTTGACTTGTTCATCCGGTGAATAGTACCAAGGTTCACAAGGTGAGGAGATTATTGTACGCACGTTTGTTCCCCCCCCCCCCCTGCCAACCCCCTCACCCAATCACCATTTATGGTATCCGCATTACAACTTCAGGGTTGGTGTCTTATTATGACACCTAAGACAGTGTGGTGTGTTCTTGAAAATATTGTTATCTCCTCCTACCGGCACAAAACGGGGCCCTACTCTTCTGACGTGGAATGGATTTGTAGCAGTGCACAACATGTTCTCGTGTATTTGGGCATGGACCTCAGTTTACAGTCTCATCTGAATGACTGACATTCAGTTAGATATTTTTGTCAAACTGGGAAGAAAGGGCGAGGCTGGGAATGGATCCCAGAACCCCACAGGTTACTTGTTTGGCAGGTGAATGTCTTAACCATCCTGCCACCTTCCTTCATGTATATTATGTTAAACAGCTTGTCAAGTATTTGATCAGTGTAGCTTTGAACCTGCAACTTTGTGGACCCACAGGAATCGAAGTCAAATGGTTTTAACCACTCAGTTATAGTGTCCACATCTGACAATAGGTTCTATCACTCATTACATCCAGAACACTGGCAGACAATAGTATACTTTATTCTACCAAGGCTACACTAGAACGTGTACAGAGGTTGAATGTACATCTTCACACAAAGGCAGTCAAGCTAGAGGTATGGGAACAGTAGCAGTAGTATGTAATTTATTGGAAGAAGGGGAGAGACAAAGAAGTCACCATGTGTGTATGTGAATTATGATAGGATGTATAGCTTACTCTTGGCCTGAAAGGTCATGCATGGACGCTTTTCTTCATAAAATTTTGTTTTGAATCAAAGTCTGCCGTTGTCACAGAGTAATTCCAGTCTGTGCTGGTCTATTTCATTAGTGGAACTGTAGCAATCTGCTGGTGTGGCCACACACCCAATATACCAATTCTATGGAACTGGAAGTACCATATTGGGATTTGTTGTGTTGTTGTTGTTCTTGGCTAGAGTCACCAAGGTTCCACCACTGGCGATATTTTTGGGTATATGACTGTTTTTGCCACCATGATGGTAGCTGCATTCCGTCTCCTGGATATATGGATATCTAAAACACACTAGTGAGCATGTGGGGGTTTTTTTCTTCAATTTGTCATCCATTCTACCAGCACACAAAGCCTACCTTCTTCCAAAAGGGCAGAATAGGTTGTGGGGGGGGGGGGGGGGGGAGGTGTCATTTGAGTTTTCAGCTTAGAGCTTTGAGGTTCGTAATGGTGCGATTTGCGTGAAATTGGTTTTTTACCTATACGCAAGATGTTATGCATGTGTATTGCACATGGAACCTCGGTTAATAGTCTCATCGAAAGGATTTGGGGGAGTGGAGTAACGTACTGATGTTATCTCCTGGGGAAAATAATCCCTTAAAGAGTGCTATGGTGGGTGGTTCGAACCTGGCTGTCATTCTGAGCTCAATGTCTAACCACTGGTCTATCCTCCTCCCCCCTCCTTGAAGCATTATAACCACTAAAGATATAACACAACAATATTATTGTATCAATCTACACTTGAGCGGGTGTGTTGTGCTGCAATCAAGCGTGCAACCACACACAAAAGCCTGCACTAAATAGGCATTTTGGCGATCTTCAGACCAGTCTATCAGAAGTATCCTGTTGCTTTCAATTTATTCACTGCTGGATGCATGGTTTGCGTGCGGAGGTTTCGGGGCTGTTGTTGTCATTGTTGTTGTGTGTTCCCAGTTAACATCCTGGGGGTTCACTCCATCCACTTGTGAGGACATGAATAGTATACACTGAGATGTGAAGTTTGTAGGCATGTTCGGATGATTCATGTATTCACTACATTGATTAGCTACTCTGCTTCAGAGGACTTTGTCGCCTTTAAAGGAGTAATGCAGATTGCTTGATAAGAGCTTGTCAGTGGCTGAAGGACAGTTCAGAATTGCTTTTTACAAATTAAGCAACTTTTTTAATGTAGCTTAGCATACTCTATACCTGACACAGCTTTGGCTGGGCCAAGTTTAGTGGCCCAAAAGACATGTTGTTAATAAGAG
>JAQIHA010001921.1:0-10221 GCA_028751875.1 Rapana venosa | reverse complement strand
GGTGGGGGGGTGGGGGGGGGTGAGGGGTGGTTGGTAGGGTGGGGGGGGGGAGGGGTAGGAGGGAGAGATGTGGGTGGGAAAGTAGGGAGGAGGAGAATGAGGTGAAAATAGTGAGATGAATAAGATGAAGAAATGTTATGGGGGAAAGAAGAGAGAATTTTGGTATCTACAGAGAAGATTCGGATGGTCACAGAGAGGAAGACGGGGGGGGGGAGGGGATGGATTGGGTGGTGGAGGTTGGGGGAGGGGACAGATAGGGACGAGAGAGAGAGAGAGAGGAGAGAGGGAGAGAAGAGAGAGAGAGAGAGAGAGAGAGAGAGAGAGAGAGAGAGAGAGCGAGTGAGAGAGAGAGAGAGGAATGCGAGACATTGGTAGAGAAAGATAGAAAAGATTTGGATGTAGACAGAGAAATCCCTCCCAGAGAATGGCGGGGAGGTAGGGGGGGGGGGGGGGGATACAGGCACAGAGAGAGAGAGAGATGAGAGCAGAGAGAGAGAGAGAGAGAGGGTCAGACAGACAGACAGACAGACAGACAGAAACACAGACAGACAGACAGACACACACACAGACAGACAGAGACAGGGAGACCAGATGGTCATCAAAAGACAATGGGAGACCACAGACAATAATAATAATAATAATAATAATAATAATAATAATAGACGGAAAACACAAGATTTCCAGGCGTGAAGAGTGTGAAGAGTGTGGAGAGTGTGAAGAGTGACAACAGTGCATTTTTTTCTCAAAACTATTCTGAACGGTCAGCTAGGAGGAAATGACCACATACACAAAATGTAATCGAGGTCTTCAGCACAGAAGCCATTTACACCGGCTCCCTGAAGTCGAAATGGGCTACCACAGGATGGTGGGGTGTGGGGGGGGGGGGGGGGGGGGGGGGGGTGGGGGGGGGGAGGGGGGGGGAGGGAACGATTGCGTATGCAAACATCTTACCTCGGAGCTCGAGCTGAGAATTTTAAAAAACCCAACCCCAAAACCCACTGTGCTTTCAATGAATTCTTTTATCAAGTCTTCCAAATAGTTTGTCTAGGAAAGCGCGCGAAAAGTCCGGGTCGGAAAGTGTGCGGTGGTTCGAATCCCATTTGGGCCCGAAACTTTTTCCTCCCCCCCTATCCATTAGACCATGAGTGGTGGTCTGGGCGCTAGTCTTTCGGATGAGACGATAAACCGAGGTCCCGTGTGTTACACATTTTCAACGCGCGTAAAAGAACCCACGGCAACAAGAGAGTTGTCCGTGGCAAAATTCTTAGAAAAAAGCCTCTCTGATAGGGAAACAAATACAGTTGCAGACGCCCCCCAAAAAAACCCCAAAGGGTGGCGCTGCTTTGTGGCGACGCGCTCTCCCCGGGAAGAGCAGCCCGAATTTCACGCAGAGAAATCTCGTGACTTAAAGTGGTATAAAAAAAACAACAACTCACAAAATCGTTTTACTGTTTGACATGTCGTGACTGGAAAAAAAATCAACGTGATGACGGTGCCAGAGTGGCAGAGTTGAAGCTGCATCAGTGACAAGCTAGTGGAGGAGGAGAGAAAGAAACGACACGGAATGGTATACCAGGACCTAGCAGTTTGAATCTTAGTAGGACGTAACACAACTGCCCATAGTTATTTATAAAGAAAACTATTTCTTGTGCAACACCTACTGCACTGCTCCTCCAACAGCTGTTGCTACTGATTCTACTACTACTACCGCTGCTGCTCCTGCAACTACTACTACTACTTCTACTACTACTACTACTACTACTACTACTACTACTACTACTACTACTACTACTACTACTACTTACTACTATTTACTCCTACTACTACCGCTGCCGCTGCCGCTGCTGCAACTACTACTACTAGTAACTCTACTACTACTTCTACAACAGCTACTACTACTACTACTACTACTACTACTACTACTACTAACACAACACTACTACTACTTACTACAACAACAGCTACTACTACTACATACTACTACTACTACTACTACAACTAGCTACTACTACTAACTACACTACTACTACTACTACTACAACATAGCTACTGCTACTACTACAACACTACTACTACTAGTAGCTACTACTACAACAGCTACTACTACTACTACTATACTACTACTACTACTACAGCTACTCTACTACTACTACTAACTACTACTACTACTACTACTACACTACACTACTCCTACTACAACTACTACGTACTACTACAACAGCTACTACTACTATTACTACTACTACTACTACAGCTACTACTACACTACTACTACTACTTACTACTTCTACTACTAACTACTTACTACTACCTCTACTTATTACTGCTACATACTTTCTACTACTATACTACAAATATTTATTACTTCCTTTGCCTAGCAAGCTGCTCATGACAAAGCACTGCACTAACTGCCAGCGCTTTTCTGGCAGCATTATGACATGTCGCGAAGTGTTACAACAACACACGCTGGCTGCCACATAACCGCTGCCAACTTCCGTCCGCACCCCGCCCACCACCCCCCCCCACCTCTTCCCGCCCCCCCCCCCCTCCCCCTCCCCCCCTCACCCCCCCCCCCACCCCCCTCCCCCCCCCCCCCCCCCCCGCCTCACTCCACCCCCACCCCCCCCTCCCTCTCCCCTCCCACACCACACCCCCTCCCCCATCCCCCCCCCCCCCCCCCCCCCCCCCACTCCTCCATTCCCCCCCCCCCCCCCCCTCCCCCGTGTCCCCTCACTCCAATCATCATCAAAGAACTGACGCCATCAAATCACGTCATCATACATCAATCTATCATCACAACACATACAATAAAATTCCAGCCTTGACTACTCTCTGGTCATGGCGCGGGAGTAACACAGACAAGCCACACGAACCACAGCCGTTTCTTCAATCCAATCATTCTGAAGCAAGACAAAAGCGCTTCGTCTATATTGATGTAGATACCCTATTCAACACCCCACCCACCACCAAAAAAAACAAAACCAAAGCAAAAAACAAACAAACACCTAAAAACCTAAAACTAACAACCCCACCAAACAACAAAAAAAACCAAAACAACCCCACAAAACAAAACAACAACACAACACAAAAACTCACAACAAAACCTATGATTGGGAGGGACTTATTCAATTATTCCTCGAATTTAAAAGAATAAATAACACTAAATAAATAAAATAAAATAACACACACACATACACACACACACACTACGAACCACACCACTACCACAACACACACACACAACACACACAACACACACACACACACACATTCACCCACACACAAACACACACACAATACACACACACACACTCACACACACACAACCACCACCACATACACACCCATTTACACACACACACACAAGATACACACGCACGGTCACACACACACACACACACACACACACAACACTACACACAAACACACACACACACAAGCACACCTACAACACAACTAGAACACACACAACACACGCACACACACTACACAACACACACACCACACACTCACAACACACACCACACACACCATAACACACAAAAGTCCCATCTCTCACGCTTCCTGGGACTACAATTAGTTGCTAGTGTGCCCGGAAGGCAACTAGTGATAACGTGCGTCTGAAGCCACTGATGATATATAGCACAACAATTGTTGTGCTACCCTTACTGATACTTGCAGCCCAAGCTCCGCGACGGTGGTAGTGTAGGTGGTACTGGTGGGTTGGTTGACTGGTGGTGGTGGTCTGGTGTTGGTGGTGGTGGTTAGGTGGTTAGTGATAGTATGGTTTGGTGAGAATGCGTTATGTGTTTTGGTGGATGTTGGTAGGTAGTTACGTGGTCGTCGTGGTGTTGTGGTGATGGTGATGGTGTTAGTGGTGGTGTGTGTGTTGTGGTAGTTGGTGGTGTGTGGTGGTATATTGGTGGTTGGTGAGTATTCGGTCTGGTATGTGGTGCGTTGGTGTTGGTGGTGCGTGGTAGCTGGTGAGTGGTTTGGTGGTGGGTCGGTGTGGGTGGTGGTGGTGGTGCGTACTGGTGGTAGTGGTTGGGTGGTAGTGGTGTGTGGTTGCGTGGTTTAGTAGTGAGTGGTGGTGAGTGGTGGTCTTGTGTTGTGGTGGTTGGTGGTGGTGATGGTTGTGGCTGGTTGAGGTGGTGGTGTGTTAGTGGTGATTGGGTGGTGTAGGTGTGTAGTTGGTGTGTGAGTGGATGGTGGTGGTCGGTGGTGCGTTGGTGGTGAGGTGGTGTGTGGATGTGGTGGTGGTGGTGGTGGTTTGGTGGCTGACTATTGGTAGGTGGTAGTGGTGTGTGCGTGTCTGGTGGTTAGGTGGTAGTGGTGGTGGTTGGTGTATGTGCGTGGTGGATGGTGGGTGGTTGGCTCGGTGGTTGGTGGTTGGATCGATGGTGGTCTGTGTGGTGGTGGTGGTTTGGTGATGGTGGTCTCAGGTGCCGTTGGTGGTGGTGAGTGGCGTGGTGTACGTGTGATAGCCGTTGTGTGCGCCTGGTGGTGGTGTCGGTGTATGTGAGTGTGTGGTGTTGCGTTTATGTGGTGGTGTGTAGTTGCGAGTGGTGGATGACTGGTGATGGTAAATTTGATAGTGATAGTTGGTTTGTATATGTGGTGGTGGAACTGGTGTTGATGGTGGTGGCGGGTTTAAACATTTAATTTCAAATTTCCCGTTTTGTGATGGTCGAAATGTAAGAGAGAAGAGGCTGGGGGTACGTTGTCAGAATAGAAGCGGTGTGTGATGGAGAGAGAGAGGGGGGATATTGGAGACGAGGTTCGGATATAATCTTTTTCCGTTCCTAGTTAAAAAGTTCTTGGTTGGGGGGCTGGGGGGGGGAGGGGTGGGTTTTTGGCGGGCTTGTGGGGTGGGGGGGGTGGGGGGAGGTTAAGAGGCTTGTGAGGGGGAGGTTGGGGGGGGGAGGAGGGGCAGAGATTGAGAGGCCCTGCTGCAGTTAAACCAACAAATATTTATATGACCAAAGGTTTTTTTACTGCCTGTTTCTATTTTCGATATAATTGTGTATTGAAGGACGTTCTAAGTCTTGATTCATTGATTTGATTTGTTTTTTAGAAGACATAAGCTTGGTACACTAAATTCCATTCTTTCTATTATTCACTCATCATTATTAATCATTTAGTAGTAGTTAGCAGCTTATCAGCATCAGCAGCAGTAGTACAAGCAGTAGTATCATCATCATCTCATCATCATTCCTAATCATCATCATCCACTCACCACTTCCCTCATCATCGTATCATCATCATTCATCCTCATCATCATCCTTCTTCTTCTTTATCTTTTCTTTTCCTTCTTCCTATCCTTCTTCTTACTTCTTCGAATATGTGAGAGATGTAGATATATACTTCTTCGAACGCTCAGACATGCTCAGCAACTGACTGGTTTTCTGTCATCAGAGCTCAAATACAGTCGCGCTGCCGGTTAAGCGCCTGACAAGTACGGCCTTAGCGCATCCGACTTCGGCATAATCGGAGAAAAGTTATCTTTTAAGTCTTTACTGCGGAGCCGGGAAAAAAAAAGACATTGCTGGAAGATATGACAAGAAAGGACCATGCAAGAAAATAGACAAAGAAGAATTACAGGTGTCAGGATGAAAATGAACAGCAGAAACCACAAGAGAAGGGTGAATAGTGAAATGTAAAGCCAACAATAAAAATATTATATTGATCTGTACATAAATAAGTTGATTTTATTCAGAATTTAGTAGCGACTCAGTTTCTTTTAGTGTGGTTTTTGCGAAGATGATCTGGAAAAAAACCACCTGTGTATCATTCTTTTTTTGTTTGGGGGCGGAGGAGGGGGGGCGCTTGGGAAGAGCGGGTGCGGAGGAAATAGTATAGAATTTACATCTCACCCAACTATTGTCTGTGTCCGCTTGAGAACAACTAAGTATTATGAAATCTGGGTGGTTATCAAAACCAAAAAACACAATAGGTAGCAAGTACAAAGAAAGAAAAAAAAAAAACATGAAAAGAATTTTGAGCCGGGACGAAACAATACGGAAAAGGTGGTTTGGTAAGAGAGAGAGAGAGAAAAAGAGGGGGAAGAGAAAAAGATGGGGAGGGGGGGGGAAGGGGGAGACAGAAAACGGAGCACACACAGAAGCACACGACATCTATCCCACGAAAAGACGCCTACGAGACAGTAGAATAAGAGGAGGGGGAGAGAGAGAGAGAAGGGAGAGGAGAGAGAGGGGAGAGAAGAAACAGACGGGCAGACAGAAGAAGACAGATATAGCGCACAGGAGCGAGGAGGGACAGAAAAGAGAGGAGGGAAACAGACAAAAAGAGAGAGAGATGAGAGAAACAGCAGACAGACAGGACGACGGACAGATACAGAGGAAGATAGACGACACAAGAGAGTAAAACGACCTCGCACTAAAAAATTAAAAAAAAACCCCAAACACCACACACATAATAATACACACAAGCATACTACACCACACAACCAACACACAACACATACCACACAACACTACCACACCACCATCCCCCCTCCCCCACCCACACCACACATTTCCACCACCACACACAATACTCACCCAACCCCCCCCCCACCTCCCCCCCCCCCCCCCCAAAACACACACCCACACCACACACAAAAAGTCATAAACTACCAAAAAAAAAACGTTCGTCACCCCTTTTCTCTTCCATAAAAAACAAAACCCAAAAATCTTAAATGAAAAAAACCCAAAAACCCAAAACAAACCAAAAAGGGGTTTGGGAAAGGAATTTGAGGGCCAAAGGTTGTTAAGCATCACCCCTTCTTTTTCCCTTTCTTGCAAGACAGAAAGACACTGGGACGTGTGTGAGTTTCGGCATTTTTTACTCAAAAGATCTGTTACATTTAAGACTGTGCTACGTGGGTCTTTATCCCCTAAAACCAAAACTACATTCAATACTCGTAATAGTATAGTGGGAACGACTGTCTTTCCCTTTGCTTCTGACAAGCCAGTAGAGGGGTGGGGTGGGTGGGATTGGGGGGGGGGGGGGGTTAGGGGGGATGGGGGGGGTGTGTGTGGATGATTACGCACGCCCGTTGTCGTTGTGCACTACATGCGCTACTTCACACACCACCAAGAAACGACAAGCACGCGCGCACCTCATAGTCAGCAGAATACAGACAAGACAAGTGCTTATTCCATTACCCTCGGTAAAAAATAAAAAATAAATAAAAAACAAAAAAATAAATAAATAAATAGATGGTGGGTAAAACCCACGGTGGTTAAAAAAAGATGAAACTACTTCAGTAAAAAGCTAATTTTGTTTGTGGCAGAGAAGTTTTGTTCAAATTTACTTCCACAAGCTAAAAACAAAAGCCTTTTAAATAAATATTTTTTTCAAATAATGAAGTCAACAGCAGATGGCTTTATCATAAAGAGCTATAAAATCGTTTTTGGGTTGGAAAATACAACACTTGTCTACCAGATGTATATATGTCTATCTAACCTTTTACCAAATTCCGTTGCAGTTGTCACAAGCTCCCTATTGAAATTGGAAACTTCCATAATACTCCACGGGAAGATAGGTGTGTTTGAAAAGTAACATAATGTTTTTAGGGGGGTGAATTTATTTTATCGTAGAAAAATACTACTTCAGCATTCACAAGATTTTATTTTCCGGCTTTTTCCCAAACCCCCACAAGTTACAATTTGTGTAGGGGGGTGAAATGTAAAGGGAAAAGGTAAAAATGTCCATAACCATGTGGTGTTTGGGGAGCGGGGTCAGAGACCTCACTTCTCTAGGGGCCAGATATTGAGGGGGGCGCCCCTTCTCTCCCTCGTGCTTTTTTCCTGACCCCAAAGTGGGGAGGTACCAATTTTCAGCTGGGGGAACTGGGGGAATGCATGAAGCCCAAAAAGCGCAAAACGGTATCATCAACTTAACCCCCCTCGATGCAGCTTTAAACCCTTGCTGGGGGAAAAGCGAGTGCTCTGACCACTGAGCTATCCTGTCCCTTGATGAAAAAGTAAATCCAAATAAAATTTGTCTTTGTAAAAAAAAAAAATATCAGTCCCAAATTCTTGAAAAATTTTAAAATTTCTATTTTTTACGAGTAAAGACACTTTCTCCATCACATTGTGTGTGTGTGTGTGTGTGCGGTGTGTGTGTGTGTGGTGGTGTATGTGTGTGTGCGTTTTGTTGTGTTGGGGTGTTTTGTGGGTTAAAATGGATGTCAAAGTTTTTAAAAAAGCTACATTTTGTTTTTTTTAAATTTTTTACAGCATTCTTCCCCGTTAAAAATTTGCTTTTTGTCTTTAACTTTAGAGTCTGTTGAAAACTAAAATAAAATGAAATTGTTGTCGCCCCGATTGGCCTCTGTGGTGGCGGGGCTATAAACAACAGGATTGGTTGGATTTAATTGAAGTGAAATTGCTGTAGGTTTTTTTCTCCCTTTCAAAGTGCTTGAAAACCTCCATACCCCCTGGGTTCAACTCGATTTCACTTCACTTATGCACACCAAACCCCCACACACACCACACACACACACAACCAAAACCCAAAAACAAACACACAACCACACCCCAACACCACACCAAAAACACACACACCACCCCACAAACCCCACACAAAACACACACAAACCCCCCCACACAAACACACAACACCCTTTTCCCCCCCAAAATGCTTGCCCCAAACAAAGTGGATCCCAAAAGGATCAAGTCAAGGTTGCTACACATTTCAAAGAAGTTCCAGAACTGCTGCGTTTTTGGGTTTTAAACAGAGGAAAAAAAAAAAAAAAAAAAAAAAAAAAAGCTCTGCAGGGCAGGATTTTGCTTTGCAAGAGCAAAGCTGTGCGCGTTTTTATCAGCCTCCCGGGTGGTGATTTAGGGGGGCCCTTAGAGGAAGACGTTGGGCCCCCCCAGGCTCCCCGCCCAAGAAAACACCCCACCACAACAACAAAAAACACACAAACACAGAAAGACGAAAGAAATGCCCCCTCCCTCTCCTGCCCCCCACCCCCCCCCCCCCAAAAAAAAAAAAAAAAAAAAAAAAAACACACAAAAAACAAACAACAAAACAAAACAAAACAACAACAACAACACCCCCAAAAAACAACACACAACACCAAGCCAACAACAAACCAAAACAAAACCACACACACACGGACACACAGACACACACTATACACACACAATACACACACAATACACACACACTATAACACACACTATACACATACACGCACACACACAATACACCACACTACACACACACACTGCACACACAATACACACACACTATACACACACGCACACACACACAATACATAAACACACACAAACATACACACACACACAATACACACACGCACACACTACACACACACACACACACACAAACACACACACACACACACACACACACCACACACACACACACACACACACAACACACACACAACCCAAAACAAAATCCACCCCAATCAATCACCAAGGTCGAGGGAAGTAGCAGGAAAGAGGCCAGGCTATAGTTGATTAGGAAGCGGATAGTTATCATATCAGCTTTTCATCAGGCTATATTAGCAAACAAGTTTTGTTGGGTTTTTAAAAATTTTCGTTTTGTTTATGTCACTGGTTGGGAAGAATCCTGTTGATGTTGATTGAACTTGAAAAACGGTAAAAATCAAAATAACAAACAAACCAAAACCCATAGTGTTGTGGTTTAATTGGTATTTGTATATATATATATATATATATATATATATATTATATATATTATATATATATATATATATAATATTATATATATATATATATGTGTGTGTGTGTGTGTGTGTGTGTGTTTGTGTGTGTGTGTGTGTTATTCTTTTATTTCGAGGATTAATGCAATAAGTACTCGTGTGCTTTTTTCCCCATCCAGTCCCGTGTGTATGGAGAATGGTGTGTGTGTGTGTGCGTACATGCAAGTGCGTGCGTGCGTGCGTGCATGTATGTATGTGTGTAGGTGTGTGTAAGTGGATGTGCGCACGTGATGCGTGCAAAATAATAAACCGCCGTTGTTTGTGCATGTTTGCATGTGAAGCACATGCACATAGAAAAAAAATCCACCCCTAAAAAAGTCAAACCACCACTACACGCTAGAGGTCCTAGAGTACTCATAATAACCATCGCTTCTTGTACTCATTCCATAAGCTACTACTCTTGTTGTAAACAAATAATGATGCTTATTTTTTGTTATAACCAAAACCCCCAAAAGGTT
>JAQIHA010001920.1:0-10231 GCA_028751875.1 Rapana venosa | reverse complement strand
TCTTCTTCTTCGTCTCTGGCTTCTCTATCCTCTCTCCCCCTCTCTCTCTCTCTCTCCTCCTCTCCTCTCCTTCTCCTCCTCTCTCTCTCTCTCTCTATCTCTCTCTCTCTCTCTTCTATCTTCTCTCTTCTTCCTCTCGTTCTCTTCTTCTCTCTCTCTCTCTCTCTCTGGGGGGCGTGCGCGAGTGTTCACACCGAAAAGTCGCACATAACATCTCTGTTATTCTTTTGCAAAATACTGCACACCAAAGGCAACCTAGGACTTGTGGTTTGTGCAGTGATAGTACAAGGGACTATGCCTTCTGGTAACGTGGACTTCAGGGCAGCCTGTGGCTGCTTCCTACCTGTCTTCATCGCTTTCATGTTGAAACGGGCCAGGTACAAAATTTCAATGCGTATCGCAATGCTTGCCTTGAAGCGGATAGACGGTGTCGTGGTAGGTTTGCCCTCACGTATTTGTTCTGGGCATTTTTGTTATTGCAATGTAGGGACGTGGAAAACGAACCCAGGGACCTGATCTCCCCAAGGGCAAAAGCAACATGAGGCAGACCAGATTTGCCAGCACTGGATCAGCAAGTACCAGACAGAGCATGGAGAGGCCTGGCACCCCTGTCAGTGGTGCTTGTAACCAGCCCGGGACGGAGCCTTCTCATACAGACCTCATGGAAGTGCTCATCTCTGTGAAGGCCAAGATGGACACTTGACTTGACGAAGTGAAGCAAGAAATGCATCAAATGCAGGAGGAGGCTGCCACCATGAAAGAGGAGCTGAAAGGACTGCGGGAGGAGATGCGTGGTCTTCGGAAGCAGAACCAGGACCTGCAGGAGAGGAATGATGAGCTGGCGGAGATGGTGGACAGTCTGCAGTTGAAGCGGACGACCTGGAGGGAGGAGTAAGCGGAAACAACCCTGCTGTTCTAGGGAAACTGACAAGGAGAGACAAGGAGACACCTGCAGAGTGTGAGGCTATGTTAAAGGACCTCATCACAGATACATTGGAACTGTCCAGACAATTGAATTCGACAGAGTTCATCGTGTGAATTCAAAGCCGGACTCACCAGTGATTGCAAGGTGTGTGTTTCTACAAGCAGAAGCAGGACATACTGAAAGCCAAGAAAAAGCTGAAGGGAACAGACATCTTCATTGGTGAGGATTTCTCTGCAAGGGTAAGGGACATTCGGAAGAGACTAACCCCTCACTTGAAAAGAGCAAGGAGTGACGGTAAGGGTGCTGCCCTTGTCTTTAATTATCTCCTTGTTGATGGGAAACGGTACACAGTGGACAGTGGAAGAAAGGCTAGTGGAAATGAAATAGAAATTTGGCCGGTCCCCCGTGTACCAGATTTTCTTCCACAGATAGGGAGGAACAAACCCTGAACCTACACCGTAAAGTTAGCCGGGTGCATTACCGAAAATGAGACAGGCATAACACGTGCACACGAAACATGCAATGAGTCCGTGAATAGCAATGGCAACTCAGCTGTTTTGGTTGAAAGTGAAAGTAGTGATATGGCTAACCATTCTTGTCAAAACTTGTTTGATTCTATCTTGTCTGAGGAAGATGGTCGTCCTGATAGGGTTGATGATGATGTTTGTAATGATGTTAAATCAGTTTCTTTCCTTCATTGGAACATTAATGGACTATTTCGTAAATTATCAAATAAAGATTTTATTTCATTTGTCTGTAGTTTCGATTTTGTATGTTTAGTTGAGACTTTTGTGAAAGAATTTCAGTCACTAGTGTTTAATGGATTTAAAGTCCATTGTAAACCTGCTGTAAAGCTTTCAGCGCGTGGAAGACACTCTGGTGGAATCGTATGTCTCATAAGGGATGAGCTATGTTCATATGTAAAATTGATTGAGGTTGATTCTGATCATTTTTGTGCTTTTCTTATTGATAAATCTATATTTGGAACTGTTAAGCATGTTTTGTATGTGTGTGCATATGTCCCACCAGAGGGTTCACCTGTCTACACGTATTTTGATATTGATAACGGAATTGCTTCCTTGGAGGAATTTATGTGTGAATGTCTATTTTTGATCAGAGATGATGTTTATGTATTTTTAAATGGTGATCTTAATAGTAGAACCTCAAATATTTCTGGTAGTCTAGAAGGAGTAACATGCTATACTTTCCAGAATCTGCACCGAAGTGGTCCTTTAAATGTAAACAGACAATCTCAGGACACTGCATTGAATAATTATGGTGAAATGTTGCTTAATGTATGTACAGTTTTGGATTTATGCATTTTGAATGGAATGTGTCAGGGTGACCTACAGGGTCACTACACATACATATCTGATACAGGAAGTAGCATAAATGATTTTTTTTTGATGACATGTGAGTTATTTGCAAGTATCTCTGACTGCTGTGAAATGCGTGTGATAGAAATAATTGAGTCTGACCATTTGCCTATAACCCTTTTTGTTAAGTCTGACTGCAAGCACATTGGTATGAAAGAAAGCAATTATTATGGTTATGTGAAAAGTTTGTCTGGAATGAAGCCTGTGCTGCTTCTTTCAAAAATACATTAGCTTCTGATGAAATGAAAACTCCCATTTAGAGGACGCTATCAGCTTAATAGGTACAGATTTTAATGAGTCACTAAATGTTTTCGATTGTTGTTTAAGAGAAGCTGCTGATGTATGAAAAAACGAATTCGCAATTGGAAACAATATGAAAGAAAACGATTGGTATGACACAGAATGTCGTGTCACAAAAGAAAAGTGCGTAATTTGTTGAAAAAGTATCGCCAATACTTATCTATTTCTGATCGTGAATCATATTGCAAAGGGAGAAGGGAGTACAAAAATATGTTAAAGAGAAAACAAAAAGATTATAATCTACACTTTAACTGAATTGTCCAATTCTATGGCAATCAGAAAGAGTTTGGAGTTATGTACACAAAACACTTCCTAGACGAAAACAATCTAAAAATAGTATCAATGTGGGATGTGGTTTTTATCATTTCAGGGGGTTGCTTGAAAAAGATGAAGACCAAAGATCTGGTTTAACTCATGAAGATGCTGAAAACGATGTTGAGAATAGTTATGATGCTGAATACTTTTAATCGCCCAATTTCAAAAGAGAAATTTTGATGGCTTTGCGAAAATTAAAGAATAAAAAAGCTGCAGGTCCCGATGGGATTATTGGAGAGTTGATAAAAAATGCCTGCACTGAGAATGTTGTTCTAAATTTTTTGGTTACATTTCTTAACTATTTATTTGATAAAGGTGTTTATCCTGATAGTTGGTCAAAGTCGATGTCCTTCCATTATATAAGAAAGGTGATGCTAACAACCCCAAAAATTTTATAGAGGAATTTCGTTGTGTAACATAAGTAGCAAGCTTTTCAGTGCTGTGATTAATAGAAGACTACAGGAATGGTTGCAGAAAATAATATAACCGGAGAATTTCAAGCAGGTTTCAAGCAAAATTATTCCACAGTAGATCACATGTTACACTTATGGCATTCATTCAAAAACAATTCAGCTCTAAACCGTAAATTATATGTTGCATTTATGATTTTGAGAAGGCTTTCGACTCTGTCAACAGAAGTTTGTTGTGGTCATTTTGTTCAGAAATGGTATTCGTGGAAAACTATACAGATGTGTTGTGAGTAAGTATGATTGTGTGAAAGCAAGAGTTCGTTCAGGTGGTACGTTATCAAAGTATATCAACTGTACTGTGGGGTGAAACAAGGTGATGTTTGCAGTCCATATTTTCTTTTCTTTGTTCATTAACGAGCTGACAAAAGAAGTCATAAAGTCTGGAAAACATGGTGCAACATTTAGTAATGATGTCCTTGAATCTTCATATTGCTGTTAGCTGATGATATAATGTTAATGTCAGAAACTGTAGTTGGTCTTCAGAATCAGTTGAATAGTTTACATAGGGCCGCTGCTTCATTGAAGTTGAAAGTAAATCTAACAAAGAGTAACATTATTGTATTTAGAAAGGGTGGGCATCTTGCAATGAGAGAAAGATGGACGTATGATGGAACTGTGATTTCTGTGGTGAATGTATACAAATATTTAGGTATATATTTTTCTACTCGTTTAAGCTTTACGTTTGCGTGTAAAGACCTCGCAAGTAGAGCAAAAAGTGCATTGTTATGTATAATTAAGGAAGTTAACTTTGTTAAATAACGAATCTCTTTCTCTGTTTCTAAAATTATTTGATGCCCAAATTCAACCAGTTATTGCAGTATGGAGCTGAGATCTGGGGTCTGTATCCTGCTGCCGTACACTGTGAGAAAACCCATTTATTTGCGTTGAAAAAGTTTCTGGAGTGTCACTCAAGACACCAAATGATCTTGTGTACAGGGAAACAGCAAGGTACCCCATGTCACTGCTTTCTATTGTTAGATGCATACATATTGGATAAAAGTAACTCAGATGAATGCAGAAAGATTGCCCTTTAAAGCATATAAAATGTTGTTAGATTTAGATAGTAGAGGCAAAATCAATTGGCTTCAAATGTAAGATAAAAATTATATGAATTGGGTTTTGGGTATGTGTGGTTAAACCAAGGAGTTGGAGATGTGCGTGGTTTTATTCAACAGTTTTGTGAAAGGTTGAATGATTGTTGCTGGCAAAATTGTGAGAGTCATGTACAGAATAGTGATAGTTTTACCACTATAGAATGTTTAGTCAAGTAAATTGTGTACCAACTTATTTGTCCATGCATATTGATAGACATTTGAAGCGTATAATGACACGATTTAGATTTGGTATCTCGGATATCAATGTACATTATTATCGCTATAGAAATGCACTTGCCACAAATCTTCATGCCCAATTTGTAAATGTTCAGTAGAAGATGAAATCCACTTTGTGCTTTCCTGTCCAGGGTTAAGAGATATACGAGAGCAATTCATACCACAAAAGTACTATAGAGATCCATGTTTATTCAGGTTGGTTTTGTTATTAGCTTCGACGAATGAATGTATTGTAAAACAACTGGCAGTATATATGTATAAAGCATTTAAAAGAAGAACTCACTCACTCACTCATCCCTTGGTCGGGACAACCGTTGGGGTACCCGCACGGACGCTGCAAGTGGACCGCCAAATGGTTCTGTCCTGGGCTGTTTTCAGGAGGCTTGGTACAGTGAGGCCGGTCCACTCCTTGATGTTGGATATCCAGCTTTTGCGTGGTCGTCCCTGCCTCCTAGCTCCTTCTAACATTCCCTGCAGGACTGTCTTTGACAGGCTGTTATGCCTTGTTGTGTGGCCAAACCACTTCAGTTTCCTCCGTTTGACTGTATCTAGCAATGGTTCTTGTTTGCCAGCCAGTGCCTCGATCTGCGCCGAACGTAGTCATGGTTTTGCGGTCTCTGTAGGTGATGTTCAGGATCCGCCTGAGGCACTTCATCTCAAAGGCTTTGAATGCAACGTTCTAAATCGGCAGTATGTGTCCATGCTTCACAGCTGTACAAGGCAATGGATTTTTTTTTCCCCCCCCCCCCCCCCGTGACGAGTTGCCTTGTAAGAGTCCTGACCTTAGTGTGGGTTCTGATGTTGTGGTTTCTCCACACGTTCGCCGCTTTAGTCATGGAGGTGAGTGCCACAGCAAGTCTGATCTTCACCTCTTGTGTGCTCGTGGCCTTCTTTGGTGATGACTGCTCCAAGGTACTTGACAAGTTTCCACCGTCCTCTAGTGTCTCGCCACTCATCTTGATGCTGGTGGAGTGGTCGGTGTGGTACTGTCACTAGGATCTTGCTCTCTTCGTGCTGATCTCCATAACCGTGGGCATTGGCTGATTGTTCCAGTCTGGTGGTGAGATCCTGGAGTTCTTCTTCCACTGCGGCCTGAGATCAATATCGTCTGCGAATCGAAGATTGCAGACTTGGCCTTCTCCTATTGTGATTGTGGTCTGAAGCCAAGGAGGGCCTCTGCATGATGTTCTCCATGGAACAGTTGAAAAGAACGGGGGATAGCGGCAGCCTTGTCGAACTCCAACTGAAGTCCGGAAGAACTCCCCGATGTTCTCCACCCATGAGGACTGCACTGTGGGAGCTGTCATACAGCGCCTGGATGACTTGAATCAGGTCCTCGTCGAAGCTATAGTCTCTCATGACTTGCCACTAGAGTCTTGCCACACTCGATCGAAGGCCTTCTTGAAGTCAATGAAGTTGTTGTAAAAGCTGTAGCTGATTTTGGAGATGCTTTCTATGAGTTCTAAATTTTGAAGACTTTTTCGACATTTGCCGACCTGGTCTAAATCCTTCCTGTTCTTTTCTAAATAGGATTACTTCTGTTTGGTTTCATTTGTTCGGGCAAGGGCCGTAGCAAAACTTTGTTTGGGGTGCTTTTCAACTAAATTGTTCGAAATTTTTGGCACTTTTTCCCGGTTCCCCCTTTTTTTGGAAAGGGGAAAACTATGATGGATTGGGCCCCACTGTTCGGGGCCAAACTCTTTGCTGGTCCAGTTTGCGTTGGCGATGATTTTTTAATGCCTTGATCATCTTGGCCGGGCCCCCGGTTTTTGATGACTCACCCGGGATGTTGTCAACCCCTTGGTGATTTGCCCCCTTTCCCCGGGTTTTAACGCTTTTTTCTACCCCCCTCCAGCACCTGGGGTGCTTTCGGGGATCTGATGGCCTGGGAATTTTTTGCTCGTAAAGTTTGTTCGGATCAGCTTTAAGTTGTGGTTGTAAAAGGTCTTGAAAAAATTCCCGGGCCATTTTCTTCATGATAGTGGCGCTCTCTGAAAGGGAAATGACCCCTCTTTGTTTTTAAATTAACGGAGGTTTTTGGCTGCTGGGATTTGGGTTTTAGTCCCTTTGATGGTCGGGTACGCCTTTTTGGGCTGTCTCCTTTGGGCCTTTTCCCCTTTTCAACCTTGGAGCTTGTTCGAAACCCCATTTCCCCAGGGGGCCCTCAGTATCTTTTTCTTGATTGACCCTTTGCTTTTTCTATACTTTTTGGGCCGTTTCGGGGTTTTGGTTCTTCACTGGTTTAGCTCCCTACTTTGGGCGAAACAGGTCCAGGATATCTTTGGGAACCCAGGGTTTGGTTCTTTTTTCCTCTTTTTTTCCCAAGGATCTCCAGCGCTGCCCCTCCTGAAGGGGTTTGCTAAAGGTCTCAGTGAGGTTGTTAAAGCCCCATTTTTTAAGGAAATTCAAAAGTTTGCAAACCCCTCCCCCTATCTCGTTTTAAAAGATTTAAAGCGACTTGGGGCCCTTCAGTTTTTTAAATTTGAACCGCAAAGGGGGGAATTTTCTCTTCGGGTTTTCCTTGGCCCTTTAAAGTTTTGATCGTAGGGTCTTGAACCTTTCGTGGCCTCCCAATACCCGCGCCGGGGAAATTTTCTTGTTGGGCTTTTTTTGATGTTTGGAACTTAAATCTTTTTTGGGGGCCAAAAATGTAGTCAATCTGGTTATGTGTTTTTTCCATTTTGGTTTGAGTGCCAGCCCGTTCTTTTTAAAAGTTTTTTGGGGGGTAAAAGGGGTTTTGGGCGACAGAAAAGATTGTGGCTGTTTGGGAAAAATTCCAAAAGTCTGAAAAACCTCTATCATTAGTTTCGCCCCACCCAAAACGGCCTACTGTCCCTGGCCATTGGTCAAAAGCGTCGGGGCCGATCTTGGTTTCCCAGTCGCTTTGTGGCGCTCTCCAAAAAACTTCGTAGAAAAATCGATTTCTTTATCATTGTAGTCCCCGATGGTTTGGTTTCATAGATTTTTATGATGGTCATGTTGTGGGTTTTTTCTGCGACACGCATGGGGAAACATCTGCTTGAAATTTGGGGGACAAAACTGAAGACACAGTTAAATCCCCCTTCTTGTTTACAAAATCCTAAAATCCTTTTTTGGTGTTTGGGGGTCGTCGCCAAATTTTAAACCAAAAGTTTGTGATCCCCCTCTGTAGTTGGCCCTTTGCCGAACCCCCACCCAACGGACTTCGGCCATCCCAGTATGTCCCATTCCCTATCTTCGAAAATTCGTGGGTTAGCTCTTGGAGCCCCCCACATGCGTGTAAGGTAAAGGATGTTTTAATTTTACCAAAAGATGGGCCCCCCCCCCCCCCCTTTTGCCTGGAGTTTGATAGCTTTTTGGGTTTTCGTCCCAGTCCGCATATTTTCCCCCCTCCATCCTGGGAAAGCTCCAAAGGAAGGCGCGGGTTTTGTTGGGATTCCCGGGGCCTTTAACCCATCCGGATGTCTTTCCTTGGGAGTGTTTCCCCCTAGGGATTTCCCCGTGGGCGTGGTTTGCTTGGGGGGCGGCCCCCTTTTCCTCCACCCAAACTGCTAAATTTTCCCCTAGCGGGGGTTTTTGGGTTTGGGTTTTTTCCCCTCCAAGTGCAAATTTTCCCCTAGCTTTGGGGGGTTTTTGGGGTTTGGGTTATCTCCCCACTGAGAAGGGATCTATGCAACCAAAAAAAACAAACACCGGGAAATCATATTGTAAAATTTTTTTAAACCCCCTTTTAAGGGGCCATGGCCTTTATGAATAAAATTTCATTTCATTTCATTTCTCTCTCTCTCTTCTCTCTCCTCTCTCTGATCATTTACTCTGCTAGTGAGTAAGTGAGTGAGTAAGCGAGTATGTGTACCTCCAAACTTCTCTCTGTCTCTCTCTGTCTCTCTCTCTCCTTTCTCTCCCTTCCCCTCCTCTCTCTCTCTTTCTATCTGGCTCACTTTCTGTGTGTTATTCTGTGTGTGTGTGATTGTAATAATAATAATAATAATAATAATAATAATGTATGGAATTTATAGAGCGCTATATCTTACACGCGCGCGTATGCATAATATGAACCTTATATGAAAATATCTATTATTTTGTGCAGAATCATTCTGTCAAGGTTGTTCCCGTCCTAGGTACTTCAATGCCTGAGGACGCGGCACGAGCATTTGGAAGCAAGGAACAAGGTAAATGTCATTTGTGGTTGAGGTTGGGCGTTCTCCAGCTTAGCATCTCTCTCTCTCTCCCTCTCCTCCCTCCTCTACTCTCCACTCTCCTTATCTCCCTTTCTCTTTCTGTCTCTCCACACAGTCACATCTACAAACGCAGGCAACTGTCTATGGGTCTGTCTCTGGTCTCTCTGTGACTCTATTAACTCTCTCTATCACTCTCTCTCACTCTCACAGGTTCTTATACAGCCTTTTTTCCTTTTCAGCTGCCAACATCATCATCAAGTGAGTGATTCCACAAGAAACATGTCCAAGTCACTGGTTCCACATGAGACATCACCATCAAGTCACTGATTCCACAGAAGACATCACCATCAAGTCACTGGTTCAACAGGAGACATCACCATCACGTCACCAATTCCAAAGGAGATAAAACCAACATGTCACTGATGCGACAGGAGACACCATCATCAAGTCAGCGAATCCACAAAAGACATCAACATCAAGTCAACGATTGCAAAGGAGACATCACCATCAAGACAGCAAATCCACAGGAGACATCACCATAAAGTCAACGATTCCACAGGAGGCATCACCATCAAGTCAACGATTCCACGGAAGACATCACCATCAAGTCAACGATTCCACAGGAGACATCAACATGAAGTCAGTGATTCCGCATGAATTATTATCATCAAGTCAACGATTCCACACGAGACATGACCATCAACTCATCGATTCCAATGGAGACATCACCATCAAGTCAACGATTCCACATGAGACATCACCATTAAGTCAAAATTCCTCCAGGACATCACCAAGTCACCGAATTTGTCCGCAGACAACCATTTAAGTCCGATTCCACAGAAAACATAGGTCTCGATTCCACAGGAGAAAACATTATCAGGCATCGACTCCACAGGAGACAACATCAGTCAGGATTCACAGGAAAAACACCCTCTGTCACCGATTCACAAGAGACAACATACGTATATTTTGTAGTCTGACGCACGTGCGCAGCCTGTGAGTGTGTGGTGTGTGTTTTTGTTGTGTTTGTTGTGTGTGTGTTAGTGTGTGGTGTGTGTTGTGTGTGTTGTGTGTGTGTGTATTGTTTCATAATGCTTATTTGTTGTTTTTGTTGACATGTGTGTGTGTATGTGTTGTCCATCTTTGTCTGTCTGTCTGTCTGTGTCCTCTCTCTCTTCTCTCTTTTCTTTCTTCTTTCTTCTCTCTTCTTTCTCTTTTCTCTTCTTCTCCCCTCTCTTCTCTCTTTTCTTTCTTCTTTCTCTCTCTTGCTCTTTTTGTCTCTCTTTTTCTTTTTCTTCTTTTCTCTTCTCTTCTCTTTTCTCTTTTCCTCTCTCTCTCTCTCTTCTCTCTCTTT
>JAQIHA010000192.1:0-14872 GCA_028751875.1 Rapana venosa | reverse complement strand
GAAAACAAAAAAGTAGCCCAGGTGGGGAAACCGAACATCAACAGCATGTACGAAAAACGACAAAAAAGTTGGGGTGTATTGTTGTCCCCAATACCTTCTACCGTGTTGTTTCTACCATCATGTCACGGCAGTGCTTGCACCCGTAGCATTGTGTGGCTATAGAATGACAAACTTGCCCAACACTGGGCGCTGCTGACACGCTGGCAAGGTTTGGGGAAGCGTGGTGAAGGCGGTGCCATTTTCCAAGGTTTCAATGCAGGATGCGGCAGACACCCGCAGTTTTGGGTAAACACAGTCTGAGCATCACTCTCGAAATTGCATCCGTAAATTAAAGCAGATGAAGCTTGACTGTGTGCCCTTCTAAATAGCCCATACCAGGCTCACTCGGGAAGGGGCCAGCCAGATTCCCCAAAAAAACTCCCAACATAATAAAAATTAAAAATTTAAAAACAGGGGAATTTATCCAGCGCTATATCTTGCAAAAAACAAATCAAAGCGCTTATATAACATATAGGTAGTAAATAACTCAGGGCTTTAACTGGCTGCTTCATGGCGGCCGCTGGCTTGACACAGCAAAAAAAAACCGTCTGTGACATCAGAGGCAATTTTTGACCAAGAGCTTGGAAAGTTTCCTGCAGCAAAACACCATCGCGACCCTTTCCCTTTTAAACAAAAACACGGATTCCTAGTAGCCTTTTTCGGGGAATATAAAATGAATAATAATAAAATGATTATGGAATTTATATAGCGCTGAATCTTGGGGAGTAATCATTCATTTTTTATGAGCAAAGACAAACTTGTACCCATTGATAGTACTTATTGATATCTTGGATAAACTGGAATATGATACAAAATAAACCAAAAAAGCCCGGCATATGATCTACCGATGTATTGGTAAGTACACTCAGTGAAAAATGTAAGTTTATCCCTCATAACTGGATATTCGTTTCCAAAGTTCATAACATTCAAATTTATCACCTTCACTATCCATCCTATTTTGGCTTTGAAGATTCTGGGTATTTCCGGAGAACAGATAAAAGTAGACAACTGCGTCAGCCCAGACCTCCACTGTATCATTGCTCAAGGATGTGTAATAAAAGTGTCCAAAAATCTGATGTCAATTTATACCATAAACTCTCTACCCCTTTGTGAGAAACGCACGAAGAAAAATGTTTAAATGACACATCTTCAACTCACGAGAACAACAATGCCAAGTTTTCATAGAACTTTAAAGTGGAAAACGATATAGGTTTATAGGTATTTAAGGTAAACCAAGACCAAAAAAACCCCAAAAAACCCCACCCAAAAGAAAAAGCAGAAGAGGAGAGAAGAATGCACGTATCTCGGGGAAAGCTTGAAAACAGCTCTGGTGCTACATCCAGAACCAGAAGACTTCATTTTCGTAGGACTTCTGCACTGCTCTGCTGCCAGAACCTTACCCATCACCTCGACATTTCAAATTGGTACAGGTGTCCCATAACCTATAGGGTCGTAGGGGAGCGAGGCGTCAGAGACCTCACTTCTCTAGGGGCCAGCATATTGAGGGCGGCGCCCATCTCTCCCTCGCTGCTTTACCTTCCCTGACCCTAAAGAGGGCAGGTACCCATTTACAGCTGGGTGAACTGGGGGAACTGTACTGAAGCCAAGGCGCGCAAACGGTCACCCATCCAACTAGCAACCACGCTCCACGCTGCTTAACCTTGGCTGGGGATAGATATTATAGATAATATAGATCTATGAAATTGCAGGATTCTGGTGGCTGCAAACCCCTATCCTTACCTGGCGACAAGTCAGCAAGTCCTCTTCATCCAAATAGTCCGGATTCTGTTATGCCAGATCCAGTCAGGCATTTCATGGGTCGTACCTGAAAACATGTCATGATTGAATATTCATTCTGTGTTCAAGCGCGCGCGCATGAGAGTGCATGTGTGAGGACATGCTGGTGTTAAGTGTCAGTGAAAAGTTAAAGTCAAATTTTTATTTCCAGATGGTACATTGAATAAGCAATGCATTTGCCCCACTTTTAAAAAAAATCAAGCCATCTCTATTTAGGAACAAAAATAACTTCATCAATAATGTTTAACTTAAAAATTATTACGACAACCAGCAACAATAAGTAAAAACAAGACCCCATAATAAATCGACCCAATAAGTGTGTGTGTGTGTGTGTGTGTGTGTGTGTGTGTGTGTGTGTGTGTGTGTGGGGGTGTGGTGTGTTGGGGGTGGTGGTGTTTTGTTTAACTTAATATCCATTCAATACTGGGTGATATCGACACAACAGCGGGTGTGTGTGTGTGTGTGTGTGTGTGTGTGTGTGTGTGTTGTGTGTGTGTGTTGGTGTGTTTGTGGTGTGTGTGTGGTGTGTTTGTGTGTTGTGGGGTGTGGTTTGTGTGTGTGTTTTGTGTGTGTGGTGTGTGTGTGTGTGTGTTTTGTGTGTGTGTGTGTTGGGGGACTAGACTATGAGAATTTAGACAAGGGCTGCCTACAGAGGTGTAATAAACTCTCTCTCTCTGTGCCTAATTTATTTAGAGTCTGTTTCCTCCGGCATCAAGTCATCCTGAGGTTGTGCACAGCCTCACTTTGTGTCAAGCTTTCATAATAAGAGATATTGTATTGTTATCTTCAGTCATATTTTTTGGACGGAGTTTTTGGTAGTACAATAACATTTTGTCAATGTTACTGTTGCTCCCCGCCCCCAACCAAAATACTAAGCAGTTCGGCAACCCCCTTCATGTATGGGCCAATGGCCTTTTTTGTGAATAAATCATTCCAGTTCTTCCCCTCTCTCTCTCTCTCTCTCTCTCTCTCCCTCTCTCTCTCTCCTCTTTGTGTGTGTGTGGGGTGTGTGTGTGTGTGTGTGTGTGTGTGTGTGTGTGTGTGTGTGTATGGTGGCACTTGGCTGGACACAGCCTGTCTGAACTTCTTTGCATCTTTCCAATAGAATCCACAAACATAGCTGCAATCATTAAATTCATTTAATCACTAGGTCCCATGTGCCAACGCATGCAGAACTTGTGCTCACATTAGAGTTAAACCTGCACCGCTTTATGTGTGCGGGTGATAACAGATGACAAAATGATTATTTACACAACTGCAAACACACGGGGACTGGATGTAAAAAAAGCCCATGAGTGCTTATGGGGGGAATGGGATAGCCTGATGGTTAGAGTGATGCGCTCGTGATCTGCTGACCCGGGTTCGAATCTCGTTCCAGAGGATTTTTCTTCTGGAGTTGACATCAGTGCCGACTCCTCTTTCTTAAAGTCCTTCCGATGAGACTATAAACCGAGGTCCCGTGTGCGAAAGCACGCAGAACATGTGCACACGTTAAAACCCGTTCCACTTTTCGGAAGAGTAGGTCATTGTATGCCAGTGGGAACGGATGACAAAAATGACAAAACTGCATACACACGTGGACTGGATATAAAATTATCCTCGAAATAAGAGAATGAAATAAAAGTATAAATAATTTTTTAAAAATATTCCATTATCGTCAAAATAAAACGGATATAATATATAATATAAATATATATAATATTTTTATAAAATTTAAAATATATATATCTATATATATAATATATAATTTTATATCTGCCTTGTATATAGAGCACCATCTCTTTCTTGAAATCCTATATTCATGGTTGATACTTTCCAGATGGACCCCCCCTTCTTTCAACAGATAACATTCACTTGCTACAGAGTGATGACTTACCACCTAACACAGACAAGGGAAGTAATCGGCATGGAAGAATTATATCCCTTAAACCCTTTGCTGTAGTTTCTCTTTTGTCTCCTGTTCTTTCTTTTTGTGGTTGTCAAAATCGTATTTTTATCAGAAAATTCGTGTTTTCCTATTTGGGGTAAAAAAATCGTAAAAATACCGATAAAATCGTAAGGGTAGACAGGTCTGTAATATTACACAATTTTACACACATGAACTGAATGTTAAAAGTAAAGGAATGCTTATTCAATTATCCTTGAAATAAAAGAATAAAAAGCTTTTTTTAAAAATCCACAACTTTTTTTCCGAATAATGTCTACTGACCTCACTACCACTTCCTTCAATTTGAAGCAGTAAGACAGATTTGAAGACTGGCTAGGAAGCTAAACTAACTTAGCAGTGCACAATAGGAATTAGAAGATTGCCACTAAAAAAAAATTTTTAACAAATAATTAAAATAAAATAAATGATTACCACCACTTTTACAAACACCAATCACATGACTATAATCACATCTAAACAAAAATAAAATGTTATGTTACAGATACTACTACAAAGCCAAGAATGAAATCTGAAGTAAAATGATTTAACAGCTAGTAAAAGACAAAAACACCCACACAAAAGTGCTCTGAACACTGTACAGTTAGGTTAAAATGAGAAAAGCTTACATATTCTCTGTGGCAATATCAACTAATAAGTGATCAATGAAACCAAATCTTTAAAATGCAATCACTTACTTATTAACACTGAACTCCATTTTTGGCTCACTGCTTTCTTCTGAGGTGGTGGTCTCCTGTCTTCTTCTTTGTTCTGAAGAGCTCCAGTAGGCTGGCTAACTAATGCTGGATTGTGCTTAGGGTTGGTCTAGCACACATTTTATTGAGAAAGAGAGAGAACACATGATGAGTCACATGACCAGAGAGAGGGAGAAGATATGACCAGATAGAGAGAGAATCACTGACTAGGTCCTAAGCAATTATCTCCAGACCCTTGTAATAAAAATTCTCTTTTCCAAGTAAATTGTTGGTTTGGGGAGGAAACTCGTGAAATAATAATAATAATAAATGGAATTTATATAGCGCTATATCTTGCAGAGACAAATCAAAGGGCTTGCACTCAACTCATTCTTACACAGTCATACAACCAGTGACAAGTAATAGTTCCATCAAGTCCAAATGTGCACACACGCACACACACACACCACACACACACACAGAAGTCACACACCCTGGCAGGGCAATAGAATCTTGGCTGTTGAAGGCAGGGAAAAACTATGAGATGAGGCAGGAGAGGAAAATCTTAGGTTTGAAATAAATATGTCTTGAGACTGGATTTTAAAATGTCATAAGAAGGCTTTTGGCGGAGAGAGAGGGAGATCATTCCACATCAATGGACCAGAAATTGAGAAAGAGCGACAGCCGATGGTGGATTGGTTGAATCTAGGTATTCGTAAGGACAAGGTATCTGCAGCAGAGCGGAGAGAACGAGAAGGAGTGTACAAGTGAAGACATTCACAGAGGTAGGCGGGTGCTGTTTTGTGGAGACATTTGTAACAGAGAGTACTGATCTTATAGCTTACTCTCTGTGGCATAGGCAGCCAGTGGAGAGATTGCAAGAGAGGGGTAATATGCTCAGATTTTTTCTTTCTGAGGATTAGACTGAGCTGCAGAGTTTGTATACGTTGAAGGGATTGGATTGATGATCTGGCAGACCAGCCAACAGAGAATTGTAAGAATGAGAGACGCAACAAGTTGGATGTTGCATCTGTGGAAGTACTTTCGAATTGCACTAATATGCTGTAATTGATAGTAGAAGGACTGGCAGGTTCTGGTGATGAATTTTTTTGCATAGAGAGTGTGTTGTCAATAATGACCCCTAGATACTCACAGCAGTGGATAAAGGGGACTGATGCATTGCCAAGTTGTATTGAGCTGTTTGTGATGGAAGAGAGTTTGTGTTTTGTCCTACAAGCATGGTTTCCGTTTTATCTGCATTTAGCTGTATTTGTTCTGTATCATCCAATTTGGATATCTTGAAGCAGTGGGCCATATTTGTAAAGAGAGAAGGCAGATTTTCAAATACGTTATGGCTTCTGAAACTCTTGTTACATTTTCTTTTCTTATTTATTGTTGGATTAGAAAAAAATCAAAATGTTATTGTCAGACGCTACAGCCTAGTGGCTAAGACTATTCCACATGATCTCATGGATCCCCAGAGTCCTGCTTTGAATCTCAGCGGTGTCTGCTGAATTAAGGGTGTCTCAGCGGTGTCTGGTGAATTAAGGGTGTCTCAGCAGTGTCTGGTGAATTAAGGGTGTCTGAGCAGTGTCTGGTGAATTAAGGGTGTCTGAGCAGTGTCTGGTGAATTAAGGGTGTCTCAGCGGTGTCTGGTGAATTAAGGGTGTCTGAGCAGTGTCTGGTGAATTAAGGGTGTCTCAGCGGTGTCTGGTGAATTAAGGGTGTCTCAGCGGTGTCTGGTGAATTAAGGGTGTCTCAGCGGTGTCTGCTGAATTAAGGGTGTCTCAGCGGTGTCTGGTGAATTAAGGGTGTCTCAGCGGTGTCTGGTGAATTAAGGGTGTCTCAGCGGTGTCTGGTGAATTAAGGGTGTCTCAGCGGTGTCTGGTGAATTAAGGGTGTCTCAGCGGTGTCTGGTGAATTAAGGGTGTCTCAGCGGTGTCTGGTGAATTAAGGGTGTCTCAGCGGTGTCTGGTGAATTAAGGGTGTCTCAGCAGTGTCTGGTGAATTAAGGGTGTCTCAGCGGTGTCTGCTGAATTAAGGGTGTCTCAGCAGTGTCTGGTGAATTAAGGGTTGGGATTTTTACCCTCTCCCAGGTCAACTTCAAGTGCAAACCTACCAGCAGTGCCTTTATACCCTTCTTGTGTATATATACACATGCATACGAATCAAATATGCACGTTAAATATCTTTATAATTCATGCCAATATTAGGTGGGCTACGGAAACAGGAAAATATTCAACATACATCCCCCAAGTCGGAATGTGGCTCATTTCATGGTGGGCTAAAAACGGTGGCGTGTGAACTATCTCACCATTGGTAAACCTTGAGGCACTTCAATTCTACTTACCACCCTCCTCCCCCCCCCCCTCCTCTCCCCCTCGATTGGTGCAGATCTCATGCATGAATGTTATGAAACCTCTGTATTTTCTATGATTTTCCATGCACCTGGTAAAGCTACCATTTGTTTTCAATACCCCACACGTGAAGTTTATGAAACATTACTCTGTGATGGTGTGTGTGTGTGTGTGTGTTGGAAGAAGGGGAGAGAGAGAGAGGAGAGAGAGAAGAGAGAGAGAGAGAGAGAGAGAGAGAGAGAAAAGAGATTGTTATCACACTACCCATTTCTGGCCGATTTTATTATTATTTTATTATTATTATTTTTTATTGTTTTGTTGTTGTTTTTGTTATTTTGTTGTTGTTGCTGTTTTTTATTTTTTTTAACCCCGTAGAGCACTTGGGGTTTAAAAAAAAAAATCTTTACTGCCAAACCAAACCAAACACTTTAAAAGGGGCGGACTTTAGCTCAACTCCCCTGGTTTGGGTTTTTTAGTTTGGGGTTTTGGGGTTTTATTTTATAAAAGTCTCGGGAAGATTTTCCCTTAGGGCCTGAAAACCACCCGCAATAAGGGTCAACACAATTTTACCCCTTACCCTTGTTGTTTTTTGTTGGGTTTTTGCGATTGAAAGTTATGGGGGGGAAAACGATGAAAATTTATCTGTTGGGGGGAAAACTACCCTTTTTTAAACACTTTTGTTCGCCTTTTTTGCAAGGCGAAAAAACTTCTGAAATCTTTCATTTTCTTTTCCTTTTTTAAATTTTACCACTTTAAGTCAGGGAATTTCCCCTGCGTAAAATTTTGGGGCTGCTCTCCCCCGGGGAGAGCGGGGTCGCCAAAAAGGCAGCGCCCCCCTTTTTTTTCCCCCCTTTTCCCCTGTCTGCAATGTATTTGTTTCCCTATCAAGGGGGGTTTTTTTTCTACAGAATTTTGCCGGGGACAACTATCTTGTTGCCGGGGTTCTTTTCCGGGCGTTTGTTTAAATTTTGTGTAACACAGGGGACTGGGTTTATGTTCATCCGAAAGAAAGCCCCCAGACCCCCCCATCTTTGTCTTTTTGGAGGGGGGAAAAATTTTGGGGCCCAAAGGGATTAAAACCCCCGCACACTTCCGCCCCGGGGACTTTTCGCATTCTAAAAACGGGCCGCATTACCTCAAAGACCACCGATCCACCTATGTTGCAAACTTCACTGTTTGACACGGGTCCCAAATTTTTTTTTTCCCACATGTTTATTATTAGTGTGGACCTTCATATTATTATTTTTATCTGATAAAATTTGGTGGGGTGTGTGTGTTTGGTGTGTTTTGTGGGGGGAGGTGTGTTTGTTTTTGTGTGTGTGTGTGCCCCGGCGCGCGAGTGTGTGTGTTTTTTGTTGTGGGGTTTTTATGTTTTATTTTTTTTTATTTCTTTATTTTGAGGAAAAACGGAAAATAAGCACTAATTTGCTTTTTTAATGTCCAGCCCCCAGGGGGTATGCAGTTTTTTTAATTTTGTCATCCCCCCCGGTGTGTGTGTGTGTGGGGGCGCGCGCCGCGCGGTGTGTGTGGGGTTGGGGAGAGAGAGAAAAGAGAAAAGGGGGAGGGAGAGGGAAAAGGGGAGAGAGAAAAACAGTCACGTGGGGAAAAAAATTCCCCTTTAGTGAACCCCCGAGCTCTAGGCGGGGGATGAAAAAAAAAAGGGATTTTTTAAATTTAAAATTTGGGAAGGGTTTTTGGGGTGCAAACGGGCGTTATTGATAAAAAAGCGTTTATAGCCCTCGTCAAAAAGGATTTTGGGGAGGGAATATAGTCGGGTTTGGGAATGTTAATCCAGGGGAACAAGATTTTCTTGTCTTCTCCAAAGGAACCAGGGGTCTCAAGCTGGTTAAAACCCCAAAACCCTCGTTTCCCAAGGACATTGCTCAGGTCAAAAGCAAAACATTCTGGCATTAAAAAACCCTTTTTTTTTTAAAGATCGAAAAAAATCCTTGAAAACGTGGGAGAGTACCAAATATGGCGAGGTCCCGGAACCAGCATGGCGAAAATTTTTCAGGTGATTTAATGTAGGGAATTTTGGGTGTTTTTAAATTTTAAAAAATAATAATAATAATAATAAAAAAATAATAATAATAATAATAATAAATAAAAAGGGTTTTTATATAGCGCTAAAACTTGCAAAAAAAAAATCAAAGCGCCTGCATTATCCACCCAACAATGCAACAGTTACACCAATAGTTTTACAAATTCAATGTACCACACGCACGCCCACAAAACCACCCCACACCACAAAACCCCCCCCCCCCACAAAACACAACACAGGGCCCGTGCACCCGGGGCAGGGGGTTTTGGGGGTTTTTCAGCTGTTGGGGTAAGGACAGAAATGAAAATGAAACAAGAGGGAAATGTTTTAGATTTGAAATAAATGGGTTTTTGGGGGCTGGTTTTTAAAGTGTATAAGTAGGCTTTTGGCGAAGGGAGAGAGGGAGGTCTTTCCCGATAACGGGACCAGAACAAAGAGCGATGGCGGACTGGGATTGGTTAATCTAGGTATTCGTAAACACAAGGGGATTGCAGCCGGGGGAGGGGTTTGAAAGGAGTGTAAAGGTAGAGAGAAGGGGAAAAGCCCAGTCAAGCTCAACCACATACTGTTTTCCAAAACCTTGGAACTTTTGGTCCCCCATGAGGCCGCCCATCGGACCAAAAAAATTGCTAGTTTTATTTTAAAAACTAAGCAGTTTAACCTTTACTCGGTTTTTTTCCCACTCCCTACTAAAACTGAAAGTTAAAACTTTTTTATTTTTGTGGGTTTAAAAAAATAAAAATTAGGGAATTTATGCTTAAAAAAATCTTATCAAGAAAATTGTCAAGAACTTTATCAAAAACTTTTAAAAAACTAAAAAAATTTTGTTTAAAAAATTATTAACAACTTATCAACAACTTACAAGAACTTGCCCAAAAAATATTAACAACTAATACAAGACTTCCAAGAACCTGCCAAGAACTAGTCCCAAAAAACTAAAACAAGAACTAAATTTAAAAAAAACTTGTCAAAAAATAAACAAGCCCCATCAACCAAAAATTGTTTTAAAAACTTATCAAAACTTTTCAAAAACAACAATAATTTTTTTACAAAAAAATTTATTGATAAAGATAGACAACATGAATTGCGACGAACTTTTGGGTTTTTTTTCATCTACTGGTTCTAGGGCAAGAAAAAATAACAGATGAGAAGAGTCTACTGGATAAAGGGAAAAAGGTGTACTCTCTTTCTGCTTTTGGTAAAAAAAAAGCCTTACTTAGGAATAAAAACTAAAGGGTTTAACAGGGGGCAGCAGTTATCACCCCAAGGGAAATTTAAAAATAAAAAAAATTTGGTTGAATTCTTCTTGGGGCAAAAATGGGAAAAACCTGGGCATACTGTTTAAAGGGCTATAAAGTAAAGAAAAAAGTAGGGGGCCTTTTAAAGTGGAATCAAAGCTGACTTAAACTATGACCTCCACAAGATTCCCATTTTGTCAGAAAGCTGGAGACACTTGGCCCGTGATAGGGATTACCGTTTTGGGTCTCTGTTAGCCCCCATAGCTACTAGTAAAAACATTAAAACTTTAAAAAATTTAAACCAAAATAGAGAAAGATGGGGAAAAACGAATCATATCGAAAACCCAAAAAGGGAAACACAGGAGGAAAAGCCCAAAAACCCAAAAAGCAACCCCCCCTTTCAAAAAGTGACAACTGTCCCCCAAAAAAACCTGGGGGAGAGTTGAAGCGGGGAAGAGGTTCAGAATGGAATCGACAGAAAAAATTTGCAACCCCGCAAAGCAAAAGATCTTATCGGAAAAATATTAGAAAAACAGATGTCTATAGAAACACAGAAAAAAAACACAAACCCACCAAAAAAAAAACCCTTCAGTCCCTTTCTTAATATATGGATAACGTTGGGGTTGGTTTTTACCGCCCATAAGTAAAGGAGCAACAAGGGAAAACCCGGGGAAAAACAAAAACCCAACAAGAACAAAAACCAAAAACCCCAACCCCAACCGCAAAAACCCCTGCCAAAACAAAAAAGCCTGGCCCAAAAGATTCCTTCAAATGTTTTTAATAGGGTAAAAAAAAAATAATTTATTTAAAATAGTAGAAAAAAGAGTACATAAAAGACTGCAAATAATTTGGGTTTTTACCACCGCCGTTATTTGGGATCTTAGTGTCCGGGTATACTAGTTAGGAAAAAGCCTTTTAAAAAGAAACCCCTGATTTAGAAAACTAGGGTTTTTAAGAAAAGCGCCCAAACTAGTTGCGGGTTTTTTCAGATCCATTTTCTACAAAAAACTTTCCCGGGGGAAAGCAGGGAATTATTCCAGAAAAATATTTGTCCCCTAATAAAAAATGGTTCTTTTTGTGATGATGGTTTTGGTGGTTTTTTTTAGGGGGGTTTAAAGCACTTGCTTTTTAAGGGAGCCAAAATACTTTTTTTTTTTTAAAATTCATTCAGACGAAGAAAGGAAGAGACAAAGATAAAAACAATAAACAACTGAAAAGGAGCACAGGGAGAATAGAAAAACAAAAGGGAAAAATTTCCCCAGTTAGACCCTTTTTTAAAAGAAAAAAATTTTGAACAAGGAAAATGCGCAAAAACATTTTCTGATTTTTGACGCGGGAATAAAAAACTTTCATTGTGACAGGAAACAAATAACCTATTTTTTTAAAAACCCCAGCTTTGTGATTATTTTTCAACCACTGAAAACCCCAAAGGAACCCAGATTGTTTTTTTTTTGGGGGCATGAAAAAAGTATATTTCTTAGAAAAGAAGGTTGGTTAACCAACAGGCAATTTTTTTTTTTATTATATTAGGAAAAATGGGGCCCCAAAATCTCTAAGATCTAATACACACCCAAAAGGGGATGGAAAAGGGCAAAGGGGCCCATTAAAAATGGGCATTGGGAGAGGAGTAAATTTCCCAAGTGCAAAAAAAGTGGCTGTCTAAACAAAAATATGGCAGATCTATTTACCTGCACCAAGGCGCATTTAAAAGACCCTCCTTTATAAACATGAAGCCCAAAAGTACTCACCAAAAAGACCTTTTTTTTTACTTACCCCCTTATACAAAACAGAAAAAGAGGAATTTAAATATTCCCCTTTCTGGGAGTGACTAGCTTTTAGGTATTTAAAAAGCAGAGCCCCTTACTGAAAAGATTTCCACCGCCCAAATTTCTGTTTTCTTTGGGAGGGAAAACTATAGTGGGGGCCCCCCAAAATTTTCCCAACTTATTCGTTTCAATGATGGTAAAGAGTTTAAAGGAGCATTTAAAAGTTGGGTACTAAAGCATTGGGGTAGAATAAAAAAAAAGGGTTTTTAACCCCGCAACCACAAAATTCTCAAACACTGGTTGAAAGTTTTAAACAAGCCGTTTGCAGAAAGACTGTTTTTCATATCAGTACCCCCAAGAAATCATGGGTCCCAGGCCCCACGAAAACAGAGTGGGGAAGAAGATGCCCGCAGTTTTTAGAGCAATGAACTCTGAGTAAACCCAAAAACCAAAAGGGTTAAAACCTGTGGGGGCGCTAACAAAGGGAAAACAATACAGCCGACCAAACCAAAAAAAACCCTTTAAGCAAAACCCCTAATCCCTTTGGGAAGAAACTGAGATATCTGGATGCTCCCGGAAAAAGCTTGAAAACCAGGGGCAGTCACAAACGAGCAAAGTTTCCCCTCTGGGGCATAGGGCCCCCTTTTGAAATAAAAAAATTTTTGGAAGGGTGGAATTTCCTTTCCCATTTATTATTTGTCATTTCCCCGCACCCCAGCGGGGTTTTTGGGTTTGAGGGGGGAAATGCCCGCTAGTGCCAAAACCAATTTCTGTCCCGCTTTTTTAAGGTTTGGCCCTATTTCATCGAAATAAGTACTGTATGGTCTATCAACTGTTTTTTTTTTACTACATTTTTTGGGGAAAATCTTTGATAAAACTTGGGAAATGGGTTGGACACTCTCGCCCTTTATACTAAAAACCCCCTTTGAAAATTAAATTTGCCCCTTCTTTTTTTTTGGTTTTAAAAAAACCCTAAAATCAAGTTTTTTTTCTACTTGTGGGCCCAAAATCTTCTAGAATGGGCAGCACTGTAAAACAAGGGGGGGGGCATTGTACCCCCAAACCAAAAGTATTTGATAAAAGGGAAAAAACCCTTGTGAGTCTCAATCAAAATTTTTAAATCGTATAAAAAATAAGAAAAAAAAAATTAATTAAAATTTCTTTGTTTTCCCGTGTCATAGGCTTTTGAGTGGGTCTGGTGAAAATATACTCTTTTGTTTCCCGCGCCAAACAATGGGCTTTTTTTTTAAACCCCAGTTGTTTTTTGGGTTTTGGGGGTTTTTTTGTTTTTTATTTTAAAAACCCTCCTTCCGGCAACCTCAGTTTAACCAGGTAAATTTTTTTCCACCGTTGGCCCCCAGAGGTGAAACAAAAATTTAATTTTTTTCCCTGTTCCCCTAAAAAACTTGACAGCAATAACTAATCAAACGGAAAAATTTTTGGGTGTTTTAACCAAAAAACCAACCAAGACGCATCACAACCAACTTAAAGGGAAATTTAAATCTATTCACAAAAAAGCCAAAGACACGCTTCAAACCTGGGGGAATTCCGGCTTATCAACCTTTGGTCTGGGCCCCCTTTTATTTTTTCCCCTTTAAGTTAGGGAGGTTTTTGGCACCAAGGTGCCTCATTTTTTTTACTTAATTGTTGGTAGTTGTTGGGGGGCCCTTTCTTGTTTGGTTTTTGGGTTTTTTGGGGGGGTTGAAATTTCCCCTTCCCCCAAAACCTCCCTTTTCTCCCCCAAACGTCTTTTCCTTTCCATCTCTGACCTCTTAAAATCCCTTTTCCCCGTAATTAAAAATAAACTAAAATGAAACCAAAACTAATTTAAATATATTTAAATACCAAAATTATCAAATTAAATTTGTCCCCCAATTTGGTTGTATGAAATTCCCATCTTGTTTAGGGGCCATCAAATTAAAAACCCAAAACTAATAAAAAGTTTAAAATCGGTTTTTAATTTTTTAAAATTCTTTTTTTAAAAATCATTAATGTTTTTCTTTTCCTAAATTTTCCATTTTATCCTTTTTTTCATACATTATTTTAAAAAACCCTTTCCTTTCCCAAAATACCCCAATCTTTTCCTTTGAAAAAAAATTTCAAACTTTTTAAAGTTTTTGAAAAAGGGAAGGGGGAAATAAGAAAACAAAAAACAGAATTAACCCCTCTTAAGCTGAAAAAGTTTAAAGTCAAAAAAGAAGAAGTTTAAATCCTCTTAAAAGGGTTTTTAAAACCAAATTTTTATTCTGGTCCCAAAAATTTCATTTGATACTCAAAAATTCTAAATACCACCAATCAAATTTTAAATTTCTGAAAAAAATTTAATTTAAAAGGATTCTTTGGGGTTTAAATTTTCTGAAAAATACCAAATTTTGGGTTTTGGTTTTGGGAGGAAAATCCTAAAATTAGGAAAAGTTTTCTGAGCCCACCATCCACGGTTTTAAACAAAAACCTTTCCAAATAATTAATTAAACAGTAAATAACCGACCCTTTTATAGACTTAAACGGGTGTAAATCATGGTATTTTGTTTTTAAGAAGAACAGCAAAAACCAAAGCTTTTTAACAATATTATACCCACCCTTTTAAAAATTTTTGGGAAAATTATTAAATAAAAAATTAAATTCTTTAAGATTTGAAAGGCTTTTTTAATTACAAAGTGTTAAGGGGGGGGAAGGGAGGGGGGGGGGGGGGGGGGGGGGGAAAAATTTTTTTAAATTCCTCTGATGCCTAAAAGCGATATTTTCCTTCCTTTCTAACAGGCAAAATTTTTTTTGTAGTAAATTTTTTTTAGCCCCTCTCTTTTGACCCACTACCTCTAAAGAAACCCACCTACATCAATCTAGCTTTTCTGGGGCTGATGTGGAAAGGCTTCCATACCAACTAAATATAAAACTAATCTGAAAAAAAAATTAAAAAAAAAGTACATCTTTTGATGAAACAATACGATAAAATCTCCATCCAAGTGTATTATGTAACATTTTCCTGTTTCCATTTTCTTTTTTCTTTTGTCGTTT
>JAQIHA010001919.1:0-10226 GCA_028751875.1 Rapana venosa | reverse complement strand
ACCACACACACACCACACCAACCCAAACCACACGTGTACGCGTGCACCCCACCCACCCACCACCCCACACATACATCACACAAATGAAGAGCTACATTCCCAAACCTTTTTAGTTATAGGTTTCTTTTGGTGAGGCTACATCACAATTCCCCCCTCCCTTCCCATACCACCACTATTTTGTCTCCCCCCCCCCCCCCCAAAAAAAAAAGGCAGTTTTATCACAAAAATGTAACAACAATTTACTTTTACCACAATCTTTACCTGCCAAATAGCAGTTTTAGAAAAAAAACAAAACTTACCACCATCTCTGTCTGCAAAAAGAAAGTTTTAAAACAAAAAAATAACAACTTAACCACCATCTCTATCTCAAGAAAGACAGTTTTATAACAACAACAAAAAAAACCTTACCCCCTTAACCACCATCTTTACCTCCAAAAAGATAGTTTTACCCTGAACTTACCCACTTTTACCACTATTTTTACCTCCAAAAATTAATTTTCTTATTACCTACTTTTACCACCATCTTTACCTCCAAAAAGGTAGTTTTATTGCAAAAAACCAAAACCAACTTACCATCTTTACCTCCAAAAAGGCAGATTTTGAACAAAAAATAACAAAATACCACCATCTCTATCTGCAAAAAGATAGTTTTAGAAAAAAAAATGACTTACTACCATGCCTGTCTCGAAAAAGACAGTATTACAACAAAAAATAATAATAACACCCACTTTTACCACCATCTTTACCTCCAAAGATATAGTTTTACTGAACCCCCCCCCCCCACCAACAACTTACATAATTTTATCACCATCTTTACCTCTAAAAAAGCAGTTTTTGAACAAAAAATAACAGCTTACCACCATATATATCTACAAAAAAGAAAGTTTTTTAACAACAAAAAATAACAGCTTACCACCATCTCTATCTGCAAACAGATAGTTTTAGAATAAAAACACGACTTACCACCATCTCTATCTCGAGAAAGATAGTTTTATAACAAAAAATAATAACTTACCACTTAACCACCATCTTTACCTCCAAAAAGGCAGTTTTATAACAAAAAATAACTTACCACCATCTCTATCTCCCAAAAGATAGTTTCATAACAAAAAATAACTTACCTTCTTCTACCACCATCTTTACCTCTAAAAACGTAGTTTTACAGCAAAAAGTAACAAATGACCCGCTTTTACCACCATATTTACCCCCCAAAACATAGTTTTATCACAAAAAAGTAACAACTTACCCAATTTTACCACCATCTTTACCTCCAAAAAGTTAATTTTCTTATAACAAAAAAGTAACAATTTACCTACTTTTACCACCATCTTTACCTCCAAAAAGGTAGTTTTGCTGCAAAAAAACAAAAAAACCCCAACTTACGCATTTGTTCCACCATCTTTACCTCCAAAAAGGCAGTTTTTGAACAAAAAATAACAACTTACCACCATCTCTATCTCCAAAACGATAGTTTTACTTATAACGAAAAACGTAACAACTTACACACTGTTACCACCATCTTTACCTCCAAAAATATAATTTTACTTATAACAAAAAAGTAACAACTGACCCGCTTGTACCACCACACCATAATCGCCTCCAAAAAGGTAGTTTTATAACGAAAAAAATAACAACCCTCCTTGTTGACGAGATGGTTGTAATATTGGACGTACTGGTTGTAATATATAATAATAATAATAATAATAATAATAATAATAATAACAATAATAATAATAATGTATGGAATTTATATAGCGCTGAATCACACATTCAATGGCTTTTGTTCAGAATCGAAGAAATGACCCCCCAAAGTATTCTTTTTTGTGAGATTTGTTTGCTAGTATGCATGAGCAGTAACCTCAAAGTCAAAGTCAAGTCAAAGTCAAACTTTTATTTTCAGATGGTACATTGAATAAGCAGTGCATTTGCTTATTTTCATCAAGCCATCTATCTAAAGAAAAGAAGAGAGAAAAAAAGATAATATATATACAGACATAGAATAAAAACCCTAATCAATGATAAACCATACAAATCAAACAAGAGAAGACAATAATATATGCATACATGGAATTAAAAACAAAACAAAACCCCCTGAACAATATCAAACCATACCATTCAAATAAAATAAGAAATCTCCTGAAAATGTATCCACCACAACACAAACAAATAAGCAACAAAGAAAAACCAAACCAAAATAACCTGTGTAACGTGTGTGTGTGTGTGTGTGTGTGTGTGTGTGTGTGTGTGTGTGTGTGTGTGTGTGTGTGTGTGTGTGTGTGTGTGTGTGTGTGTTTTGTGTGTGTTTGTTGTTGTTGTTGTTAACTTCAATTTTAGTCTGTTCACTTCTAGTATATCGGGACGGTGTGTGTGTGTGTGTGTGTGTGTGTGTGTGTGTGTGTGTGTGTTGTGTTGTGTGTGTGTTGTGGTGTGTGTGTGTTTTTGTGTGTAAGTCGAAATAATCTTTATTGAGGATAAAAGATTAAGTTTATCCAGCTTTTTCACCCTGCCATCGCCAAAAGAAAACAAAATCAAGAAAATTATGAGAAAAAAATGTGTGTGTGTGTGTGAGAGAAGTCAAAATATCTTTTTTTTAAATTGAGGTAAAAGATTAAGTTTATCCAACTTTTTTTCATCCAGCCATCACCAAAAAAAGGGAAAAACAATCAAGAAATTGAGTTTAAAATGTGTGGGGTTGTGTGCGCGCGCGTGCGTGCTTGTGTGTGCGTGCGTGTGTGTATGTGTGTGTTTTGTGTATGTGTGTATTTTCCCTGTGTGTGCGTGCATGTGCGTGTTTGTATGTGTGTATGTGTGTATGTGTGTGTGTGTGTGGGGTGTGAAAATTGAAATTAAATGTTCATTTCCAGATGGTTACATTGAATGAGCAACACCTTTGTTGTCATTAAAAAAGGAAAAAAAGCCACCAAAAAGAGAAAAAAATACCAGTGCTATGTAGCCTCCCCTTCTTCCAACAAATTTATCGTGCTATATTAGGGTTTACCCCACAACCATCCTCTTCCGGAACACACACACACACACACACACACACACACACACCACACACACACACACCACACAAAACACACACACACACACAAAACCCCCACACACACACACACACACACACACACACACACACACAACCCACACACACACACTTTGTTTTTGCACGTCAAGCTATATCACACATTCTGTATTTTACTCAACTTTCTAAACTATTGCATCGAAACTTTTGGACAGGACAAGTCAGATTTATCATGATGTCCTGCAGTTGGGTGTAAGACTAATCAACGTCCTTTCCATGATACTCTTTGCTAAGATAGAGACCTGAATCATGTGGTTATATTGATAAGAATGTCTTGCCAGCACAAAAATGTTAGAACTATGAAGTTTGAAAGCTTGAGAAGGGGCAGCGTAGTTTAGAAGATTTTAAGTAAGACTTTGTATCTTTAAAAAAAAATCTAATCTCTATGCAGAAAGAATGAATCTCATATTTCATTTGTGATCTCTGTGCATAAAGTAGTTGCCTTATAACTTGTCTTTGATCGCTGTGCATAAAACAGGAATCTTGTATTTATCCTTTTGTTTCTGTGTATAAAATAGGAACCTTGTATTTTTTTGTCTGATCTCTATGCATAAAGTAGGAACTTTATATTTTCTCAGATTTGTGTGCATAAAAGTAGGAAGCTTGTATTTTCTTTCTGATTAGTGCGCGTAAAGAATGAACCTTATATTTTATCTTGATATTTGTGCACAAAGTAAGAACCTTGTACTTCTCTCTTAACTCTGTGCATACTTTGGGAACATTGTATTCTTTCTCTAATCATTGCATAAAGACTAAGTGGGAACCTTGAATTGATCCTCTAATTTTTGTGCACAAAGTAGGAACCTTGTATTTTTTCTCTGATCCCTGTGCATAAAGTAGGAACCTTGTATTGTCTCTCAGATTTTTTTGCATAAAGTAGGAGCCTTGTATTTTCTTTCAGATCACTGTGCGTAAAGAATAAAAATTTAATTTTATTTTGATCTGTGTGCATAATGTAGGAATCTTGTATTTTTCTCAGGTTTATGTACACAAAGTAGCAACTTCGTATTTCTCTCTGATCTCTGTGCATAAATTGGGAACATTGTATTCTCTCTCTGATCATTGCATAAAGTAGGAACCTTGCATTTTTTTTCTCTGATCTGTGTGCATAAAGTAGGAACCTTGTATTGATCCTCTGATTTTTGTGCATAAAGTAGACACCTTATATTTTCTATCTTGTCTGTGTGCATAAAGTAGACACCTTATATTTTATATCTTGTTTGTGTGCATACAGTAGGAATTTTGTATTTTCTCTGTGATCTCTGTGCATAAAGTAGAAACCTTGTCTTTATTTACTGATTTTTGTGCATAAAGTAGGAACCTTGCATATTCTCTCTGATGTCTGTGCATAAAGTAGGAACCTCGTTTTTTTCTTTCTGATCTGTGTGCATAAATTGGGAACATTGTATTCTCTTTCTGATTATTGCATAAAGTAGGAACCTTGTATTTTTTCCACTGATTTCTGTGTATAAAGTGAGAATCTTTTTTTGTTGATATTTTTGTGCATAAAGTGGAATCATTGTATTTTTTCTGAGGTTTATCTGTACACAAAGTAGGAACTTCGTATTTCTCTCTGATCTCTGTGCATAAATTGGGACCATTGCAGTCTTTCTCTGATCATTGCATAAAATAGGAACCTTGTATTGATCCTCTGATTTTTGTGCATAAAGTAGACACCTTATATTTTCTATCTGATCTCTGTGCATAAAGTAGGAACCTTGTATTTTCTCTGTGATCTCTGTGCATAAAGTAGAATCCTTGTAATTTTAAAAAATCTCTGTGCATTAAGTAGGAACCTTGTATTTTTTCTGAGTGTTTTTGTGCATAAAGTAGGAACCTTGCATTTTTTCTGAGTGTTTTTGTGCATAAAGTAGGAACCTTGTATTTTTTTCTGAGTGTTTTTGTGCATAAAGTAGAAACCTTGTATTTTTCTCTCTGATTTTTGTGCATAAAGCAAGAACCTTGTATTTTTCGCTCAGTTTTTTGTGTGTACATAAAGTAGAAACCTTGCATATGTTCTCTGATCTCTGTGCATGAAGTAGGAATTCGAAATGATGGTTACTGTCAGGCAGCTGCCTTCCATCTTCGTGCACAAGAGCTACACACATGGCTTCACCCAGTCAGTTCACGCCTGACTGCTGTACTGTCCACGCATGCTACTCTGTGCTCCTGTGTCCTCTTAGTGCAGTTGCATTGCATTGTGTTGTAGCGAATTGTATTGTGTTGTAGTGTGTTGTATTGTGTTGTAGTGTGTTATACTGTATGGTACTGTGCTGTATTGTGGTGTGTTGTGGGGTGTTTTACTGTACTGTGTTGTAGTGTGTTGTAGTGTGTTGTACTGTATTGTACTGTATTGTGTTGTGTTGTAGTGTGTTTTACTGTAATGTTACTGTGTTATGCTGTAGTGTGTTATACTGTGTTGTATTGTGTTGTACTGTATCGTACTGTAGTCTATTGTGTTTTGATTGTAATTTTATTTATTTTATCTTTTATTCTTTTATATGGAGGATAATGGAATAAGCACTTATGTGCTTTTTTACATCCAGTCCCCGTGTGTATGCGGAATTGTGAATTCTGTCATCTGTTCCCACGGCACACAATGGCCTACTCTTACGAAAAGCGGAACAGGATTTAACGTGTGCGCAAGATGTTCTGCGTGCGTTCGTACACGGGGCCTCGGTTTATAGTGTCATCAGAAGGACTTTTGGGGAGAGTGGAGTCTGCACAGATGTTAACTTCAGGGGAAGATATCCCCTTGAACGGGAATCGAACCCGGGTTGTCATATTACGAGCGCAATGTTCTAACCACTAGGCTGTCTCGTTCAGTGTTGTATTGTGTTGTACTGTATTGTACTGTGTTGTGTCGTATTGCACGGTGTTGTGGTGTGTTATACTAGGTTGTACTGTTTTGTATTGCGTTGTAGTGTGTTATACTGTATTGCAGTATGTTGTATTGTGTCGTAGTGTTATAATGTATTGTGTTGTATTGTATTGTGTTGTATTTTACTGTATTGTATTGTGTTGAACTGTGTTATACTGTATTGTAGTGTGTTGTACTGTGTTGTACTGTATTGTACTGTGCTGTATTGTGTTGTTATGTGTTGTACTGTGTTGTATCGTGTTGTGGGAACAGATGACAAATTGCCACAACCGCATACACACGGGAACTGGATGTAAAAAAGCACATAAGTGCTTATTCCATTATCCACGCTAAAAAAGAATTAAATAAAAAAATAAAATAAAAAGTACTGTGTTGTGCTGTATTATACTGTGTTGTATTGTGTTGTACTGTGTTGTGTTGCATTGCACGCTACTTTCAGTTACAACAATTCTTGCTCTGCATGAAATTCAGGCTGCTCTTCTCCAAAAAGATCGCTTGTCTCCACAGGAGTAGAACCATTAATTTAACCAAATTCCTGTCTGTAGAGCTTTGTCTTGTCTCCGAGAGTGGCTGTCTTTTCTACATAATGTTTTTCTCTAGGGAGTCTTTGTTCCAGTGATGCATGACCAGGGGTGAACAGGAGTGGAATGCCATGGTTCCAGAGCTGACAGGACTCTGCTTAGAGCTCCGATTAGCGAGTGCTCACACCCCTGCAGCGTTGGGTTCTCCCCCCGATCGTTGATATCAGGGATATATCAGTGGATCGGTGGTCTAGAGGTAACGCGCCTGTCTAGAAAGCGAAAAGTCCGGGTCGGAAGTGTGCGGTGGTTCGTATCCCGTTTGGACCCGAAACTTTTCCCCCATCCATTAGATCATGAGTGGTGGTCTGGGCGCTAGTCTTTCGGATGAGACGATAAACCGAGGTCCCGTGTGTTGCACATAATTATTAAGCTCACGTAAAAGAACCCACGACAGCAAGAGAGTTGTCCCTGGCAAAATTCTTAGAAAAAAGCCACTCTGGTAGGGAAACACATACTGTTGCTATCTATCTATCTATCTGTCCCGTAGTCTGACGACCGTGGGGGCACCCTCAAAGACTCAGCAACCAGTTCCCTCCATTCTTCTCTCTGTTCTGCCTTTCTCAGGGTTTTGTTGAGTTCTAGGCCTGTCCATTCACTGATGTTATCCTCCCAGCTCTTCCTTGGTCTGCCTCTTCTTCTTCCTCCTTGGACAGTGCCTTGCAAAACTGTCTTTGTAATTCCTTGGGATCTTGTGACATGCCCATACCACTTAAGTTTACGCTTTTTCACGATCGTTAGAAGGTTCTCATAGGGTCCAATGGTTTGCTGGATTCTGTTATGCACGCTTTCGTTGCTTATGTGGTCTTTGTAGGAGATGCCAAGGAGTCTCCGAAAGCATCTCATCTCCACTGCCTGTACTCTTCTCTCCAAATCTGCAGTCAGGGTCCATGATTCACAGGCATACAGAAATATGGATATGACAAGGGAGCGCATTAGTCTGATCTTGGAGATAAGTGAGATATTCTTATCTCTCAGATGGTGTTTAGTTTTGACAAAGCTGTTATTGTCTGTGCAGTCCTGCATACTACTTCTGGCTTGGATCCCTGGTCGGATACAATGACTCCCAGGTACTTGAAGCTTTGAACTGTTTCAGCTTCTGGTCATTAACCCTGATATCAGTGCTAATGCCGTTGGTGTTATTAGTCATCAGTTTGGTCTTCTCTGCACTGATTTCCATGCCGTATGTTTTGGAGGCCTTATCCAAGTGTTCTGTTAGGCTGGCAAGCTCTTTTCTGATCCTGCTATTCCATCAATGTCATCTGCGAAGCGGAGGTTTGTGATCGTTCTGCCACCAATGCTGACTGATCCTTCATGATGTTCCAGTGCATCAGCCATGATTCTCTCAAGGAAGATGTTGAAAAGAGTGGGTGAGAGTAGACAGCCCTGCCTTACTCCAAACTGTTGTTCGAAACCATTCTCCAATGTTGTTGTTGTAGTACACTGCACTGGTGGCCTCGCTGTACAGCTGTTTGATGACTCTGATCAGGTTTGCATTGATGCTGTACAAGTTCATGGTTGCCCACAAAGCTGCATGCCACACCCTGTCAAATGCCTTTTTAAAATCGATAAATACGTGGTATAGGTCTTGTTGATGTTGAAGGTACCGCTCACATAGTATTCTGAGGTTGAATATCTGTTCTGTTGTGCTGCGCCCTGCTCTGAAACCTGCTTGTTTCCTCAGCAATGATGGTCTCTGCTGTGGCTTCAGTCTATTCAATATTATCTGCAGCATGACCTTGCTTGGGTGACATATGAGGCTGATTGTGCGGTAATTATGGCATTGTTGTAGATTTCCTTTCTTGGGGAGGGTGATGATGAGTGACTGCGTCCATGGTGTTGGCCATTTTCCTGTCTGCCAGATCTTGTTGCAGATTCTTAGTAGGGCGCTGATCATGGCTTCCCCTCCAGCTTGGACCAACTCAGCTGGAATGTTGTCAGCCCTGCTGACTTCCCCTTTTTCAGCGATCTGACTGCTGTTTCCACTTCTTCTCGGAGGATAGGGTGACTGTCTGTGTCTTTGCTTTCGGGTACATTAAGGACTTCTGGCTCTCCTGCGGTTCTATAGTTATACAGGTCGAGGCAGTATTCTGTCCATCTGTTCAGAATATCCTGGTCGTCAGTGAGACACTTCCCATTTTTGTCTTGGATTGTTAAACCTTTTCTCTGTTTCGTGCTAGTCAGGTCTTTCACCAGCTGATAGCTTTCTTGCTATTGTTTTTCTTGATGTTCTCTTCAATGTCTTGGCACTGTTCACCGATCCATTTCTCTTTTGCCTCCGTCATGGACTTCCTGATTCTTTTGTTGACTGCCCTATATTGTTCTGCTCTTTCTTTTGTTTCATTTTTCTTTTTCTTCAACTCTCTACGCTTGTCGCATAGTTGTAGGATGTTAGGTGTGACCCATGGTTTTTTGACTGGTCGGCGTTTGCCAAGAAGCTCGTTTGCTGTTTCAGTCACTGCTGTATTGAAACTATTCGTCAGTGTGTCTATGTCTGAGTCTAACACAGTGAGTGCTGCAAACTTTCCACCTATCCTTGCTTGAAAAAATTTCTAATACCTCTGGGTCCTTCAGCTTCTCGAGGTCAAATTTGATCCTGATGTTGTTCCGCTTGTGGATTTTCTTTAGACGTAGTCGGAAAGTCATCATCACAAGATCATGATCACTCCCTATGTCTGCTCCTGGAAAACTTCGTGTCTGTGCGATGTTAACGCTAGACTGAAACCGTCTTTTCACCATGATGTAATCTATTTGGTTGTGGTGTTCTCCATTTGGGCTATGCCATGTCCATTTTCTCGATTTCTTGTGTGGGCCAAGTGTATTCACTAGCTGGAGGTAGTTGTTACTGGCAAACTCCAGGAGTCTCAAGCCTCTTTCATTTGATTGGTTATTACAATGGGGCCCACAAACGCCCTCCCAGTCTTTCCATGCATCTTCTCCTACCTTGGCGTTCCAGTCGCCTTGCACAACGAGGATGTCTTTCTTGGGTGTTTGATTCAGAACCTCTTGTAGCTGGTCATAAAATTCTTCTACGGCTTCATCTGTGCAGTCTGATGTAGGGGCGTATGCCTGTACTATAGTTATGTTAAAGGGGGTTGCTCTCAGGCGGATGGTAATAAGTCTGCTGGACACAGGCTGACAGCTCATGACGGTGTTCACGGTGTCTTTGTGAACGAGAAACCCCACGCCGTGTTCATGTTTATCCTGTTTTCCACTGTAGTATAATTTGTGGTCTTCCTGGGTCGTTGTTTCTCCCATGTTTTTCCACCTGACTTCGCAGAGCTGGGCTCTGAGAAGTCAGGTGGATACTGTTGCAGACAGGAAAAAAGAAAAAAAAATGGGTGGCGCTGCTCTTGTGGCGACGTGCTCTCCCCGGGGAGAGCGGCCCGAATTTCGCGCAGAGAAATCTGCGTGACTTAAAGTGGTATAAATAAATAAATAAATTAAGCCCTCCATGCTTTTTCTGATAGCATGTCTAAGGCCTTGTTTAAAGAAGAACTATCTTCTTCTTCACCTATCCCGTAGTTCTGTAGACTGTATGGTTCCACTGAAGATTTTGCAACCAGCTTCCTCCACTCCTTGCGGTCTTTTGCTTTTCGTCAGCAAATCGTCCCACTCAAGGCCAGTCCACTCTCTGATGTTGTCTACCCATCGTTTTCTCTGTCTGACTCCAGGTCTCCCGGCT